>JAQMCW010000016.1:14492922-14507521 GCA_030068335.1 Chrysichthys cranchii | reverse complement strand
GTGTGTGTGTGTGAGAGAGAGAGAGAGAGAGAGAGAGAGAGAGAGAGAGAGCGCGCGCGCGCGAGAGAGAGAGAGAGAGAGAGAGAGAGAGGGACGGCATCTATTACAGCAAAGAGGAGGAAAAAACTCTTCGGAGGTAAGAAACAATTAATATTTTGTGAATATTGCAGCGGTTTGTTGTAGTTTCCCCCCGTCGCCGGGGTGTGTTCACCAGCCTTGGGGGGATCTTTATTTCCCCTTCTCTTCGCCTGGAAATAAAAATAAAAAAATAAATAAAAGATGACTTGTGCTCGAATGACGTTTGGGTTGAAGTTGACTTGGTTCCGGGCTCGAGCCTGCACTCCCATGGAGCATTAAAGCTCCTGTGAATGTCCAAGACATGAAAACACACGCAGTTGGGCTTGTGAGGTGGACAGACCCGGGCTTTAGTTCTCAGCCTTTCTTTATGTGCCAAAGTTGCTTAATAGGCGCTGCTGATGTGTGGAACCGCGAGCGGCTGTTTATCTGGAGCACAAGGCTGCGTCCACACCACACCACACCACACCACACCACAGCACTGCACAGCACAGCACTGCCTGCTACTGAAGACTGCAAGAAAGAAAGAGAGAGAAAGGAAGGAAGGATCAAGCGGTTGGTTTTCTTTTCTAAGCGCTAATTCCAGTGCGCGTGTGTTTATTAATCCTGGGTTGGTTTTTGTTTTGGGTTTTTTTTCGCTCCTACTGAGAGCAAGTCAGCGGTTTGGGTTGCATAAGACTGAGCAGCATGTCTGCAGTTCCTGATCCGGAGATTGGGCTCTCTCTGACTGCTCACCTTCAGGGAAAAGTGCTGGTTTTGGACATACAAACAAACTAATAATAATAATAATAATTATAATAATGATAATGACAATAATGATGAAATCTAAAAAAAAGAAACGAAGATGAATCATTAATAATAATAATAATAATAATAATAATCTTCATCAGCGTAGTAGTAGTAGTAGTAGTAATAATAATAATAATAATCTTCATCAGCGTAGTAGTAGTAGTAGTAGTAGTAATAATAATAATAATAATAATCTTCATCAGCGTAGTAGTAGTAGTAATAATAATAATAATAATAATAATAATAATAATAAGCGGTGGGTGATGTGTGACAGCCCTGACAAGTTCATTTCTTTGCCTTGATTTCTCAAAGGGGGGAAAAAAAACCCCAAACTCCACCCCGAAACACGTCACAACTCCTGGACACTGTCGTCCGATAGTTCTGACGTCATTCAGGTGCTCGGGGTCGTGTGGTGGTTGGTGGTGTTTGCATTTGTGATTTAAAAAAAAAAAAATAAAATTGTGTGTGTGTGTGTATATATAAAATTTAATACAATGTATAATATAATATATATACCGGTAGAAATATTTTATTTCTATTGGATATGTTCCAATCCAACTTTATTTAAAGAGCACACCTAAAACAACCGAGTTGCCGCCAAAGTGCTGTGCAGTCAAAACTTACAGACATGCGTACACGTGAACAGTACGAGCGCACGCAAAACGACAGGCGTAAAAAAAAACCCATACAACTCACCTTGAGGTCAAAGATAAAGAAAACAGATGTGTTTTAGTACGAGATTTTAAAAACAGGAAGAGGTGGAGCCAGACAGCTTGGGAGCCATGATTGAAAAAGCTCGAAACCCCTCTGTGTGTGTGTGTGTGTGTGTGTGTGTTTATTTATTTATTTATTTGGTTGGTTGGTTGCTTGGTTGTTAGTTTGTTTGTGTGTTTGTGTGTTTGTGAGGTCGGGTGCGGTGCTGACGTGAGAGGGTGACTTTGTTTTGGGCTAGCGCAGCTGGATAAGTAAGGAATAAAGCCTGATGGGACGGGACATGCTGAGAGGTGTGAAACAAACAAACAAGCAGACAAAAAAAAAAATGCCTCAAACATGGCAAAGATAAAAGATTATGTGCACATGTGGGGTGGTTTTGTTTGTTTGTTTGTTTGTTTGTTTGTTTTCCCTGATGTTACAGCAGAAAGCTATAGTTGGCAAAAATCCGAAATGGAAAGCCTTTTCTTTTTCCACATTCTCCCTCCTGCGTGACTTGAAGAGGCGGTGGTGGATGCGATCAAAATCAACATGACGACAAATGTCTGGTCTTGGAGATCCGTCTGGGGAGAGAACCGTCGCGGAACATTACCCAGTGGAAACGCATCACGTTTGCTGTTGTGTCAGCTTTTCTATTTTGTGCACAACTGCAACGAAAACCGCCTACGGTTCCTAGGTCTTTTTCAGGGCGAAAGGAGCTATGGCAATCCCTAGAAGTCGCTAGGTGACATCATGGACTCATTTGCATACTAGTTATTGATCATCATCGATGGTGTAGCTATCAGATCGCAAACAAGATTACACGAAGAAGTAAAAAACAACAGAATAGGGTTTGTCAGAATAAAAAAAAAAACTTTTGTAGATTATCGTTTATTTCTTGTAGGAAGAAGTCTTGTTTGGTCATGGCACCGTGAATGAAACTTTTACGAAGTGGCAAGATGCTAAACTTTCTATCGAGCGTGCGGACGAATGAGGCAGTGGCCGTGAAGCCAAAACGTTTACTCACTTTTAGCACTGGTGGAATGTACCGTCTCCAAAAAAAGAGAGTTTAAAATGAAGAACAAAGAGGTTAGAGGGTGGGGCATAGACAGAAGTGAACAGTGATTGGCTGTTGGGAAACAAAGGGATTCAGGGATTGGTTGGTGACGTGAACCTGCTTTCTAAACTCGTGTATATAATACGGGGTGTGATGTGAGCCGGAGACCCGTACCGAGTTCAGGACGCTCCTTAACGAGTGCTGAATAAGTCGCCGGGTTTGGCCCTTGGCTCTGTTTTTAAAATGCGCTACAGAGTCTAAAAAGTTGCCAAATGTAGCGATAAAATCTCTAAAGTTGCCGGCACTGGACATACCGGTGTAGGAGAACTGTCAACAACAGAGCGGGATTACTCTTCCCACATAGGAGTGATTCTTTTCCTAAAACAGCAGGTCCTGAAGTTTGTCATTCCCCTTCAGCCCTGTCCGGACACGGGATCTCTGGGTAAACTTCCTACTTTACAGGAACTCCTCTGAGGTTTTATTTCCATCTGGATCCGCCATGTCGGTGTTTTTCTTCATCCTCCTTGGAGAAAATGACAGGACCAATTTTGAAAAACCTGCCATTTTTCGCTAAACTAGGCGTTCACCTAATATTTTATCACAGACACAAAAGTCCGTGATTTTCTACCCAGGTGGAAAACACTTCTTGCCTCATGTAGGGGGAAAAAAAAACATACTTTGACTGTTGCGATTTGCAATACAGTCCCATGGGGCACGTATCAGTGCCCTCCATCAGATATGAATCACTTCCCAAATCGCAAGACAAAAAAATTGGATGCTTCTCCTATACATTGTGATTGCTCTTTTACCGTATTTTCAAATTGTTCCTGGGGCATTAGTTCGCGCCAAACTGGAATAAGAGCTCTTCTCTACTCTAGTGTCTCCTCGACAGCTTTGGACGGCGTCTTGCATATGGTGCGTGGTCGTCTAACCACGTGACGCAAACGTCCGGATTTGTAGAAGAAAATAAATACAACCTGCTAGAAATGTTCTGCTCCTGTGGTCACCGTATTGCTGTATCGATGTGAAAGTTTCATCACTGAGAAGGCATGCAAATAAATAAATAAATAAATACCCGACGTCTCCCTGAATGGCGAATAAGGTTTTTACACCACCGGTTTGTCATTTTTTTTTTTTTCATTTATTCATGAACACCAGATCATACTTTTGAAGTGTTCATGGTTACGTTTAAGACTTTGATGTGTATGGTCGGCTCAAGTAAGTTCCTGTAATCACTTCCGTGATCACAGTTATAGACTCTGTCTGGAAGTTAATATATGGAATGAAATTAGTGTCAAAAATATCAAAACCAAAGACAGATCCAAAAAAAGCTCGCCGTGTCCCCAAGAAGAATGCTCTGACAATTATGCAGCTTTTTAAAATAACGTGTTTGTTATTTAATTATTATTCCGCCGCACGGGTCGCTGTATGGAAACGATCCCGAATATCCGAACGGGCGTGTGAATATAAACCTGGCGTTTGGATTACACCCGGCGATACTGCCAGCGTCGTTCAACGTCACGTTAATGAGAACTCCAGTGTTTCAGGATGCAACACGGCTATACGACATGGTTACGACAGAGACGCAGCTCGGTTAGGTGGTGATCTCCAACGTGACGGCGTTGACGGCGGCATCAGCGTAAAAGTTGAAATCTTGGAAGCTGATCCGTTTGAGCAATGAGGAACTGACAGAGCTGGAGAGACTAAAGCACCGCTGCATCGCTGTTCTAAGGTGGAGATGAAACGAGGGTGAAATCCAAATCTCTGATCATTCCTCTGGTTTTTTGGGGGTCTTTTCCCTCTATTTCCCTTCTTCTTCTTTTTTTTTTGAAAGTTGGTAACAGAGTGCTGGCTCGGTTCGTGTAAGATTGCTGAGGTGAGATTTTATTTAAAATGGCACAAATGGGATCAGTGCATCCGTGTGAGTATCTACACACGATCCATCCGTTTGTTTCCCGTATTTTCCATGGTGTAATGCTTGCACCAGGTTGTGCGTCAAATCCCCAGAGCTTCTACCTGCACCCTACAGGAGCTCCACCTTGGTCTCTCGGTGCTAGCTAAGCACTCCGTCACCGGGCGCCAGCGGTTCTTGTCGAGGCTCAGCTGGAGAATCTGTTCTCCCACAATGCATCATGGGCATAGAACGTGGGATGGAAGTATCTCTGCTCGCCTCACTGAGTCATGCCTATAGATAGATCACAGCCTAACCCTGTTATATTTATATAGCGCCTTTCACAAAACAGACCAGAACACAAAAGCAGAAAAACAACGTTTGAGTTGAGATTTTATGCAAATTAGTTATGAGAGAGTAAAGCGATAAACGGGTAAAGTACTCGCACCGGACCTGTGGGTCATTTACTGCCACGGCGCCAAATTTTTCCCAGCCTTACCCAAATATTAAAACGTTTTATACCGTTGAATTTTCAATTCTGATAGGTTTTTTTTTTTTTTAATTATTATTTTATATAATTTTCAATAACGGCACCTCGGACAACAATTCCAGCTGTAGTTCATATGAAGGGGTTCGTATTACTAATGCACTTGTTCTAATGCGTCGTTGTTCCTATAGTAACGGCTAAGACGCATCGGCTTGTACGGCGGATGCATCGTATAATCTAAGCTAATAATGACCTTATTAAAGTGTGTTGTTATTTCACAAAGCACGTGTTGTCGTTTGGAACGGCTTTCTAGCAAGTCTTTAGGACGGAGGAGTCTGCATGCTACGGGTTCTCACTAAGATCACAAGCTGGGTCATGTTGGTTACGGTGCTGGACATGTCAGAGTTTCTTCATACTTACTTACTTATTTATTTATTTATTTATTTAGGACCTAAAACAATCTTCCATGTGGTTTATAGGGCATTATTAATTCAAATCCTTGGAAACTCAAAACTTCAACCATGGAATGTTATTGGAGGATATTACAAGACTTCATTTTTATAGTGAAATAAAAAAAATGGATATATTTATCTAGTTACCATACACGGCCAGTGTAGGGGATTTTATTTTTTTATTTTTTCCGAAGAAAACCATATATACAGTTAAAGAAACTTTTATTTAGGATGGGAGAAATCCACATGGTCCGTTGAAGTTCATAACATCTGGCCCAAAAAACCCCCCTCTTATCTGGAAAGCCACGTTCAGGGTTAAGTATCTTCAGAAATATCAGTGTGAGCCTCATGAAAATTGGTGGAGTTCAAGATGACCATGTTTTCTCACTTTACAAACACGGAAGTCGCCAATGGAAGTTAGTGGTCTTCATATAGGGTCCTGAATATGAAAAAACTTGTAAACATTTCCAAACGTGAGTAATCCTGGGAGCTGTAGGAGCCATTTTACATCATGGTCACAGATGATGTCTTAAGCTACGTCCTTTCATTGGCTTTGTATCGAGAAACCATGTCCCTACTGCTAACAGTTTTTGATTTATTAACAATGCAAAGGAGGCATGGTTCATTTTCCAGTCATTTTTATGCTACACTGTACTTTAGCTACTATAACATAAGTGATAACAAGAACTAACTTGCTTTACGAGCTTTTCTCGACATTAAACGTAACTATAAATGGGTAAAAATGACGATGTCATGCTTTAATGAATGAAAATAGTAATCGTTCCCGAATAGCTGTCGTAGAATAAGAGGAAAAAAAACCCTTTGGGATGTAATGTTTGTAGGACGTGATCAACTTCTAAGTGGCTTCATGTTGGGTCGCATCACACCCTGGTGGTTACTTTCCCCCCAAGTGTGTTATTCCTTCCTCAAATAAACAATAAAAAAAACCCCACAATGTTTAAAAACGAGAAAATGTACAGTTTGGCTACAGACGTATATATTTTTTAAGAAAACGTAAAGAAGATGAACAAGCCACGCCCACAAGCGACAGCAGTAAGCGCGATAGTAATGAACACCAGCCAGTTATGTGCAACTTTGTGTTACTTGTTATTTTTGTGCCCTATTTCTCTAAGTGGCACCTGCTGAGACTTTTACCAGGGAGCCAATAGTGTTAAAAGTAGCAACACACCGGACAAGCAACCAGGCAGAATTAACGCACACATCTGAACTTATCACCTCTTGAAACAGAATCTAACTCGCTCTGCGGATTCTTTCACAAGCATGAAAACGCCCGTGGACTCCGCTCATCTACTCGGCGCTCTCCCGCTGATTTATGTCCACGTAACCCCTCCCACTCGAATACCCAGTTAACCCAATGTTTCCCAAGTCACTTCTCAGGGAGCCCCGATAGCCCTTATAGTTCACGCCTGTGCTCTGTCTGAGCGCCAGACCAAGCCAGTACATGCCAGGAAAGCCGAAAAGGGGCCCGCGTTATGTCTCAGAGGAGCAGCTTGGAAAACTGTCAACTGTTAACCGTTCCAGGTGCGAGAGTTCACATGGAGCATTTGGAGATTTCTTACATTGCATCAGAGCAGGGGTGGGCCTTGGTGCAAAAACATCATCAGGATACTGTACTTGAAGATATTTGGCCCATGCATGATGTGCAATGCAATGTGGAGGTTTGGTGTGACAAAAAAAAAAAAACAACAACAAAAAAAACCCAGACTGCCAATAAAATATTTGTTCCTTTAAAAAAAAAAAAGCCTGAAAAACAATTAAAAGTTTGACGTTAACCATATAAGTGGGTTTAAAAGGAAGGATGGCACGCTGCTTTGTATTTAACATAAATGGACGCCGTGTATGAGGAATAAAAATTTCAACATATGCTCTTGGTGGAAAATAATTACCTGACTGATTGATTGACTGGTAACAGTAACTCTGCTTCATCACGTGACTCGGTCACCTGATTATTTTCCTGTAACAGCATGTCCTCTGGTTATTATTTTCGGATTGTCCGGAGGGGAATTTAATTTTACTGAGAAAATGATTTTCATCTCATATTGTTTTTTTTTTTTTTTAATATCGATTTTGGATCTTATTTTTTTTCTTCTTACATACAGTCTAATATTAATTCAATATTATTATTATTATTATCATCATTATTATTATTATTATTATTATTATTAGGGAGCATCAAAAGTAAAAGGCGGCTTTAATAGAAATAACTGCAAGAAATCGAATGGCGAAAATATTTTCCCACACAGTCCCAGCATGCAAGATGACCTGTGTGTTTGTGTGGCTTCTGTATTCCCGTAGAGAAGTTGTTTTTGCCTTTATTTTTTGATTCTCCCTCATATTATTATTATTATTATGTCAGCAGTGTTTCTAGTCGATCGGTTTTGCAGCACTTGTATGACTGTCGGCTCCTTTAACAGCGTTCCTCTTGGATTAGGCCGCACTGGATGAAGGCGCCTGCCAAATGAATAAATTACATTTACGTTTACAGTATTTGGCAAGCGTTCCTTTCCAGAACGACTTACAGAAGTGCTTTGTTGTCTCCTTGGAAAGCGTCTCTCTCATACTAGCGCAGACACGCTCTGCCAGAAACCGGAATGTGATACGAACGTGATTAGTGTTAATTTAAATGCTTATTGAAGAGACCGGCCTTCAGTCTGCATTTAAAAAAAAAAAAAGGGTCAGGACGAGGGCAATCCTTCAGCCAGGTGCTGATGCTGAAGTCGTACTCGACGCAGTGACCAGAAGACCAAAGATATCTATCAAGCTGAAAGAAATATCAAGAGTGCTGGTGTATGGAATTATAATCTCACCTGACTTTCGCATCAAATCCAGTTCTTTGTTGTAAAAGTAAAACCCGTTTGCTGTTTAGGGAATCAAGATAATCGGTTAGCGGTTCTTAAAAACCTACGCGGGTTTTACTTTTTATCGATATGAGAATAAACGTTATATTTTGCACTGTTTGTGCGAGGCACTAACGCACATGCTGTTCCAGTTTTTTTTTTTTTTTGCCCCAGGAAAGAGCAGCAAAAACGCACCCATCGTTGTATACTTTGCAGGTCCAAGTTGTTGAGTATTTATTCATTTTTTTCTTTCTTTCTTATTTCTGAATGAAAACGAAGCTCCCGTGCTGAGCACACCATTTAAACGAGACAATGATATGCTTGGTCGTTATTTCAAGGGTGAAGCGTTATCTTACCCAGATTAGCCACAGATTATCTCTGGCACGTCTGCCAACCTGGAACACGACCAGTCTGTCGCTTCATTGTTATTACTGTGTTTTTGGATTTTTCAATAAATATCCGAACCACAGGAAAATCTTGCAGTTTTTCACGTCAGGATTCGATCCCGTTCTCAGGATCTTCACCCAAGACGTCGGGTTTTATGCTAATCATTACGTTTTTCATTTTATTTGTTATTTTTCTGGGGGGTTTTTTGTTTGTTTTTCGCCATGCGACCAGCGGCTTTAAGCGTCCAGCCCCAGAATATTCTCCATCCTCCATGAAGCGCCAGTTTAGACTCTGCACTTTCTATTCCTGGCTGTGTGACTAGTGATAACAGTGAGGTTAGAGGTCACATGATGGGCGTTTGAGGGGATGGGGGTGGACTTTAGCATGATGAGCTTTCAGTAGGTCCAAGTGTAGGAGCACCAGTGCGAATGTGTTCATGGTAAACACGGTGGCCTGGGTTATACTTCTCCATTGAAGCATGTTTGTGGATTTGAATAGCAACATGGAGAGAGTGAGTAAGCAACATGGGGGGACAAATCAGTAGCCCTGAAAAATCTAATTTTGTGTTCAGGTTGTTAGCGGTTGCCTGGAGGACAAGTCGGTTCAATAACCACAAGGGGGGGGAAAAAAAATCAACTCCTGATTTGACTTTCTCAGATGCTTGAAGCCATTTGGTATACATGTTTGTTTAGAGTGGAAATTAAAGAGGTGTACCTATAAAGCTCGTCGCTCGTCGCTCGTCGCCAGGCTCTGCTTCCCACCCCAAATGTTTCTGACTGAAACGAGCAGTAGCTTGCTAGTTCGCCACAAGATCATAAATACACCGCTAGTGTTTGTATATGGACAGAGCGACGCTTCAGCGTTGACGATCCCCTTACGTTTAACTTCCTTTCGTTCGCATATAGGACGGTCTATTGATCAAATCCGTCACTTTGTTCTCATTCGTGTAACACGTTATGTCTTAAGGCACATTTTGGGCCGCCTGCTAAGTTGTTATAAGATACAGGAGTCCCTCGTGTTGCACTTTCCGCGAAAGATGAAAATCCGCGATACACAGATGCCACGCCTAAATGCTTTTTTTCCCCTAGTTTAGGCCCTAAGTGATCCTCCCACACTCTTTAAACACATCCTAGACACAGTTAAAGACCAAGAAAACATTTACGAGCATATAGCGAGGTGGATTTGGTGTCGAATTCGTAGAAACGTCACATTTATAACGAGTACTGTAATGTGCTGTATACTATACAAGCGTAGCCTGGACTTATATTTTAGGTACGGTATGTATGTATGTATGTATGTATGTATTACACTAGCCTTGCCTAGGTTTTTTTTTTATATATGGATCTTCTATCCATTCTTCTAAATGTAACGGATGATTGTTGGAAAAAAGGAAATTCATTCAAGGGAGAAATATGGGAGCTCCAGCACTGCAGATACTTTAGCGAATGCTGGTTGCTTCTCCCCAACCGTATGCGTCGTAGCGAGCAGCCAATCACAACCAAGGTTAAACGAATAGGGCATTCTGATTGGCTAGATTCGTTCCTCCAGCCATATTTTTTTTTTCAGTATCCCCACACCGTGTGCTATGTGTTCTTTGTCTCTTGTGTAAATATGATCCACACTGTACGGTATTTTATATATTATGAATATTCTACTCCATTTTAATTCATGTTTATATTTTAGAATACCAGGGCGGTCTGCAAAAAAATATTTTTATATATATTCGAAATACAAATCCGCAAATAGATATAGCGGGGGACTCCTGTATCTAGTTAGCACAATGCCTGGCTATATCACATGCCTCGCAGCAAAAATCAAACTTGCTGCAGTCTTAACGCGGCTGAAGTGGAAGGAGTCGAAGGCGTGGATGCCATAAACATTTCAGTGTTGGTGTCATCTGACAGTCAGATCAGTGAACGGTATCCTTTTCTCCCATGGATAGTTGACTTAATCACATTACCTCAATGGTTATTTCGCATGTCATGGCTACAGGTCCCCGAATTTTCGTTGCGATTCCATGGTCTCCGGGCGCTCTTCCGGTGTGTCTCTTGCTAATGAATGTATGGTTTCTCCACCCATGATAAGTGAGACGAGTTGGTGTACACACCTTTAAAATCCTAACAGCACTTTGGGCTTATCTACAGAGCCGTGCGTCAGCTGGCCTTCAGGCGAACGCTTGTCCCAATGTGTAATTAAAATGTTTCAGGCTTCAGTAGTTTACTGAAAAATATATAATGCGAGACGTTAGAATTGACGTCACATCCAAACACAGGACATTATTATTATTTCTGCTGCATTGTGTGTGTTGTACTGGATTGAGTGGCATTGGCATTAGCGAGTTTGGTGATCGCCCACTGTTAGTCAAGTGGAATGTCAAAGCTATTCGCTACAGAAATACCAGAAACAGCAGATTCCTCCTCGGTGTCAAACCCCTTCCTTCCTTCATTTCAGCCCTTTTTCTTCTCTAATCGTCTGCCTCGGAGTGGAAAGAGCAGCGTGCAGGGCTTTGAAGCTGGCCTTTTCTTTCGCTCCTGCATTGGGACACAATCCCCCACATCCCTGTCGCTCCACGCTGAGCACAATGTGGTGGAGGAGGAGGTGGTGGTGGGAGGGGGGGTCGCGGCGGGTGGCTTGGGTCAGCCAGCGCCTGTCAGAGCGAGCCTGTCGCTCCCTCATCTCTCCTTTTAATAGAGATGTCAAGCGTCACAAAGACAACTTGACAGCTCGGGCTGAATGGAGCCGTGGAGTTAATGCTACTTTGTTTTAACCGTTTTCTCTCTGCATTTTAGCCGTTTGAGAAGTCGTTTCTCAAAGTTTCACACGTTGAGAGCAGTGACGTTCCTGACTTTTTGATCCGCTCACCGTTGAACGCTCGCTCGTTGTTTTAGATGGCAAAATATATTTGCTGAGAGCGACTTCGGCGACTGTTGTATAAACGTCCGGGGTTTTTTTTGTTTGTTTTTTTTTGGAGATTGAAATTGTTGTCGAAAATGAAGGCGGATTTCCTGTTACTGTATTTTGAAATTAATCTGCCATATAAATAGTGGATTTTGGTAACAGAAAAGAAGCTGACGCAGGTCCGAAAATGTCCACAGAGGAAGAACGTACAGGCAGTACACGGGTTTGCTTCAACAGACGATATGGTCTTGTGCTGATCTAGATCTAAAACCGATTTAGTCTTCTGCTCTTATACCCAGTTCACCTGAAGATTCGGTGTGTAGTGCATTCTGAGATGCCTTTCTGCTCACCACGGTTGTAAAGTGTGGTTATATATGATAAGATGAGATTGTAGCCTTCGTGTCAGGTGTCTGATCATGCTCCTTTGATGCATTTCCACCCGCGAGCTGCCATTCACGGGATCCGTCTGTTTCTCGTGCCGGTCTGTGTAAACTCTACCAACTGTTGGGTGTGAAAGTCTCAGGACGTCATCAGTTTCTGAACTTGTATATAATAATGCATTTTTCCCCCCTCAATACTGTACTCGCTGTTATACAGGGAACAAGTAAATATATTTATGTAGTGAGATATTTATCATGATGTGTCCTCATTCTATGCCTGTGAAATGTAATATATATATAATGTATGTATGTGTATATATATATGCAGCCCTAGTACAAAGAGCGTCTTTTTTCCCCCGGTACGAACTTGGTCTTTTTTTGATTTTTGATTTTTGTGCATTGCAGTGGACATTTAGATAAGCAACAATCTGTAATCGTGTAGTTTATTAAAATAAAAATTCCGTATTTCAGAGTCGGTTGTGGCATTTGTTGCTGCGCGTGAATCGCAGACGAGAAGGATTTTCTGAGAAAATAAACCGAAAAGCAGACACGACTGTCCCCCGAACCAGATCAGATCCCAGTTATAAAGAGGAATTGTCCTTCAACAGTATTAGCACATCAATAGGGCTGAGTGTCAAATGTGTGCAACGTTCACGCCCGTCACGGCCCATGTGGCAGTTGTGGGAAAATAGCGGTTCTATTGCTATAGAGTTCATGCGCGCGCGTGTGTGTGTGTGTGTGTGTGTGTGTGTGTGTGTGTGTGTGTGTGTGTGTGTGTCCTTTTCTGGGTTGAAGTGCGTGTGATCCCTAATCATTTAAGGCATCGTAGTCAGCTTTGTTGAAAAAGAAAATCATAAACCACTTCTCAAATGTAACACAGTAGAAAGAGAGAGAGAGAGAGACAGAGAGAGAGTATTCCATGTAAGCCTCGCTTGACCATTTAACCTTTTTTTGTTGTTGTCTTGCACTGATTTGGGGAATTTCAGCCCGGGACATTTTACATGCGTGCTGAAGGGTTTTAATCTCATAGTTCGTGGTGCTGGATTAAAGCTGCCACAGAATGCAGTTATTCAGTATTTTAAATCATTCAAATTGTTCCAATCTCACAGGCCAGTGAGAACATACATTCACTCATACATTCATCTCACATACGATGAAAAACGATGTACGTCGAAATGAAGTCATACTTCAGCACGCAGACGAAGCAGATTTCAAGAAATTGACTAGATGTCTTGTCAGATAACACTTGATTTCATGCCAGTCCTGGAAAAGCTAGTGTTTAGCTAGAAGGAGTGAATTAGCTGTAAGGTGGCTGGATCTAAACAGCCAAACTAGTTAGCTTCCAAGTTGATGAAATAGATTGAAAGAGATTTACTTTACAGAGGGATTGACAAAGATGTACCTTAAAGTCGTAGTCGATTTATATGACAAGACGGGCTATTTCGTCGACATGCGCTGAAGTCATCATACTGTCTAGTTAGCCATGCCAGCTACTCGGAGCTTTCTCTTAGCTAGCGTTGCCAGCTACTCGGAGCTTTCTCTTAGCTAGCGTTCTGCAAACTCTAGCTACTTGCTTTTGATCTCGACAACAACGCAAAATAAAACGTTGTGAGCTAGCTATGAAACTTTCAGTTGACCTGTTCATCATTAGGCTTGAATCGTCAAACAGTGGCTAAAATGAGATTAAACAACATGGCTAGCTACTTTCAGATTGTGGTTGCGGTTGTAATGCCACTAAAACTGGAACCGCTCGTCTTTTCACTGACAATCGCTGAGAAAGGCTTAGTGTTCGAAACTGTCCAGAGTGAAATGTGCAGAGCAAACTAACAACTTCAAGTTAAAGCGATTGAGGATCCTGTTAAAAATGAACCTCCCCCATGCCAGTGGACGGATCAGAACTTGGAGTTTTAGGGCCGGTGTACGCAGATTTCAGGGCAGTAAATATTACTGCGTCACTACTGTCGCGAAACAGTTCAGGATTTTGGAATAGGCCCATGTTATTGCCCCCAATTTATTTATTTATGTATGTATGTATGTATGTATTTATTTATTTATTTGCATAAGGAAGATTTGTGTTTAAAGGAGGAGACGACAGTATTCGCGGCTCAGGATATGTACCACTTCCAAGTATTGAGCTCTCCGTTTTCAACCATGGCAAGGCAAATCCGGTTTTCTCTTCCCTGACAGTTTAAAGTGGACAGATGTTTCCAGCTGTACTAAATCTAAACCCATGTTTGACTTTATTCCTTGTGTATTTGGAAATAATCTTAATCATACACATCGGTTCTTGTCTCCGTCACAGTGGATTATACTTCTTTAGTTTACGGGTACTTATATGAGGGCAGCGCTTTGGTAGGAGAAAAGCGGACGCAGACGAGTCTGGCTTTTTAATTACGCCTTGCAGTTGTTTAGCTGTTGGGCCCCGTGCTGTTTCAAAGAATCAGTATGTATTTTAAAAACCTCTCTCTACCATCTCCCTCCCACACACACTGACATGTCAAATGTGGCTTTTTACAACGCCTGCTTATCTCCGCATTGATCTCCGTCTCATGATCTCTCTCTCTCTCTCTCTCTCTCTCTCTCTCTCTCTCTCTCTCACTTACAGAGAGGCCAGAAGGCAGAAGATAACTGAGGG
>JAQMCW010000016.1:14440633-14458763 GCA_030068335.1 Chrysichthys cranchii | reverse complement strand
GTGTGTGTGTGTGTGTGTGTGTGTGTGTGTGTGTGTGTGTGTGTGTGTGTGTGTGTGTGTGTGTGTGTGTGTAGGGGAGCCAGTACAGTGCACTGCCTGGGCAGGCCAGTGTGCGCTATACATCTTAATTATGATGTTTGAGAAGGTGGTCATCATCCTGGTGCTTCTAATCCCTCAGTGGAAGAAGGTCAGTGGTACACTTTACACAGAATGTTTGATTTTCAGTTTTCTGATGTTTATCGAACGTGATAGAAAACAAATCACCATTTTGGGTAGCTTGACGAGCTCATGATTACAGACGGATTTGTACACACAAGAGCACTTAAGTCTATGTGGGGGAAAAAATGCCGTATAGGATGGACGGAGTGTCGTGTGAGCTCGGTCTTTATCCTGAATATCCTCCTTTTATGTCTTAAATGCGGTTGTGCCTGCATGTACGTGGTGCACAGCTGGCTATGCTGAACCCCATCACAAACCCACAGCTGGAGCTGGCTCTCGTTATGCTGATCGTGCCGTTCTTCGTTAACGTAAGTCGAACATCTGTGTCCTCATGTGAAACAGCAATCCTTACTGAGAGTTTAGCTTTGATTCTGTTTTATTAGCAGTTATGAGCAGTTATGGATTTGTGTGTGTGTTGGGGGGGGCAGGCACTGATGTTCTGGGTGGTGGATAACTTCCTGATGAAGAAGAGTAGAACAAAAGCCAAGCTGGAGGAAAGAGAAGTCGGGGAGGATTCGCGAGGCAGCAGCAAGGTGCGCTACAGACGAGCGCTCTCTCACGACGACTCCGAATCAGAGGTGAGGACACGCACAAAATAATTTAACAGCACAGGGGTTTCAAATCGGCTGAAACTTGAAGTTCTGGTCCAGATGTTGTCGTGAACTCATAAACCAGCTAACGAAGTTTGGAACACGACATCTAATGCTTTAAGAGGTACTTGCGTCACATGGTGTTACCCATAAACCCCTGCTGTCTTGGCTGCCTCAGTGTTTGTTTTTTTTCTTGCTTTTGTTTTTGTTTTTATTTCATTTCTCTCAGTGTGAGACATAGATTTTATAGGCTTTTATATGAAGCAGGCGTGGCCGAGCACGACTTGCTCCATATCCTTTACAGAGCACCTACTCTGTCTGATTTTGTCATTAGCTGTGTGAAAACACGGCCGGCAAAGGACGTGCTCACGCAGCAAAGAGTTCTTAGACACCTTGACCTCCCTCCACCTTGCTTTTCAGATCATTAAGTGCAGATGAGTCATTTAAGGAAAACTTATGATACAGGTCGTGTGTCTGAACTTGAATTGTTTGTGTCGCAGGTTTCTAAGCACCCTGCTGTGATCCGGTTCTGCCCGGCGGTAATGAATTCGAATCTTCTCATTTCAGATTCATATCATGTCCGTTCCAGTTCATTACACTGCATTCCTCTAAATATGACGTGCAGAAAACTAAGCGAGGACGGATCCTCGCGAGGACACCTAAAGATTGGGATTTGCGGCGATTCTAAAATAATCAATGTTTTCTGTGTATTTAAATCACCGTTCTACAACAGTGCTCTAGAAACCTCGATTTTTTTTTTGTTTGTTTGTTTGTTTTTAATTAATGAATTTATTTTTTTGGTCAGTAGGTATTGATAAATTTTCTAGAACGGCGCCTCTGGAGTCATCCCAGCTGTAATTCGGATCACGCGTTTATATTAATGCGCTTTTAAGTGTTCCTTATAGTAACAAAGTACACAGGGACTTTTATGGTAAACGTGTCATTGTTGTATGGTGAAGCTTTTTACAAAAGGAGGTACATTTAGCATTTTTGGAAGGAGTCTCCAGTGTCAATGCTTTGTTGCAGTAGTCATATGAGTAGATGTTTTTTGTTTGTTTTTGGGGTTGTTTTTTTTTGTCTGTGTGTGTACGTGTTTAAGAAAGTAACTGTACGTTCTTCCTTCCTGATCAGATCCTGTTCTCGGCGGATGACGAAATGGAGGATTCGGACGGCGACGAGGACATACGCAGGCTCACCGGACTCAAAACTGTTAAGAAAAAGAAGCATCGGCTGGGCATTCCTGTCTGACGTGAGATCAGGCTTTGGACCATTTCGTACCTGTTACAGACTCACTCTGCTGCCTTCTGCTAGTCTAGTGTGATCGAGAGATCAGCCTGGAGACCAGCCTTCCATGTGTGCGTGGATCTGCAGGTAGGACTAATAACACACTCCCGAACAAAGCACTAGGTACTCATGACGGCGCTGTGAAGCCGTGGGAGCGTATCGATCACGGACCCACTAAACAACACGAGAGCAGTGTGACTCCGTCCTGCTGGGTCTCTCTTTCCAAACCACGCCCGTTGACCTTTGGGTTTTTATATGAAAAACCCAATGAAAAGTGTGTCCTGGCGATCGGTGCTGCTTCTTCATACCAATAGACTGGACATACCGGACGGCTGGAATGGCCGCTCAGCCTGGATTTGCTTTTGGAGGAGGACGAAAGCAGTAACTTGGGAGATTCAACCCAGCCTTCAAGCACAGCTCTACCTTTAATGTTCATCTTCCGTCTTTTTAGCGCTTTGTGTCTTCAACTGTATCTAGAACGAAAAAATAATAATGATGATAATAATAATAACGAGTGTGGCGGGTTAATCATGTTAATGTTTATCTTGTGCGGTGCAAAGATCTCAGGAACAAGTGGGTCGGCGAGCAGTATAAAGCGATACAAATGTTTGTTTTTGTTTCGTTTAAGTTACATACAGTATGTGTTCATTTGGTTTCATATGAAATGGAACATCCTTGCGTAACTGTGAAAAAACCTTTTCTGCAAAGTGCGTGCTTGGGGAGTGCGCGCATCTGTGTGTGTGTGTGTGTGTGTGTGTGTGTGCGTGTGTGTGTGTGTGTGCGTGCGTGTGTGTGTGTGTTTGGGTTTATCGTTCTCCAGTGTTTTACGGTTCTCAGTCCAGGTGGGAGATTTCGATTGATTCCTTGGTTACCTTTTGCACAATTTGTTGAATCACTGTGGTGTCACTTTTTGTTTTTTTTTTTAATATTTGAACTTTTGGTTTATTATGTCTCTGATAATCCTGTAGGTAAGGGTCTTTTTTTATTTTTTTTAATCAGCTTTTGTTCTTTTGAGTGTGAAAGACAGGGAAATTCTCCTCCATTACGCCTTGTCTGTACCAAAGTTCAGATTTTGGCATCCTGTATAAACTGTAGCATTTTCCCCTTAGGATTTTGAGCGGATCAGTGTATAAACTCTCGTGTTTTTGTGGATTTTTGTGCCGCCAGTTGTTCCTGGTGTCGGCGTGAGCGTGTCCTTGTCTCGAAGTTCTCATGCCCGTGCTTGGCCTGATGATTTTGGAGTACTGTGATGATTGGTAATAATGCTGACGGTGAATTATGTTTGTTTTGATAAACACTGACCACGGACACTTCGGTGAAGCTGCCGTTCGGACACCAAAAAACATCTTCAATACTAACGACTACATGATTGGGATTACTTACAAGTTGCATTGACATTATGTGCTTTTTCAATAAACAATGTCAAGTTTCTTTTACTGTTTATTAACGGTTTAAAAAAAACAACCAAAAACCATTCAAGTGCCTGAAAGGTTCTGTTTTAGCAAAATGTTGCTTCCCTGACCGAGAATCGACCCCGCCTCTGGCGGTGAGGGCGCCGAGTCCTGCCTGCTAGGCCACCAGGGAGATGGTGGGTTCTCTTTGAGCTGTAGTGGAAACGTGCACAGACTGCAGCGCTTGAGGAGAGCGACGTGGGCGAGCTCAGAATGGAATGTAAAGCGTGACCCATGGAGAAGAACGAATGCACCGCATAGCCTGGTTGATCCACACATCATGTCAGCCGTCACACAGGCACAGCGTGTGGTCCCAAGAGAAGACCGTCTGGTCGAGTTCGGACAGAGCACCATATGCGATTTGCTGCTTGGTGCTGGCAATCCCTGTAGTGTCAGTTGATTTTTGGTGATCGAGGTGTTTCACTGTTTCAAAAATTGATTAATTGATGGATAATGTGTAAACATAATAAATTTCCCCCTCCCCCCACATTTTGGTTTTAACCTGGTTGAGATTTTCGATTTGCTTTTTGAATTGTAGCGAGGTCTGAGCTTTTTTATGGTCAGTCCTCAAGCAGGAATCGAGATGGTTTTCTCTCAATAAAACACACACACAAGAAAATAAATAAACATATAATTCTTCAGTTCACCATTTTGAAATCCCTTCTCGCTAAGGAAGTGGTCCCAATGATTTGACAATTTGTCGTTGTTTTCATGTGCAAACCCAATACCAAGGTCCTACTTGAGATGTTACCAGCAACACTGGTGAGTTACTGTATACACCACATCCTGGGGAGCACCCTGTGCTCCACACTTTAGTCTTTTCCCCTGCTTGGACATCCCTTCAACTCAAGCAGAGCTCTTAATTCAGTCATTCAACTAATCAGGAGTGTAGGGAGCGCTTAAAAAACCATCAACACTAAATTGTGCGGGCTTTGGGTATCTGTGACTTGCACAATCAATCTGTTTGGAGCCTAAGAGCAGATCCAATGGCGTGGACGTAAATGTTGCCTCTGAACATGTTTTCAGAAGCGTGAGCTGAAGGTAACTGAAGCCTCTGTTTGTGATGTCTAACTTACTGCTGCGGTAAACAATAAGACAGAGCAATTATACCTTATTTTGTGCACCCAGGTGTTTCACGAAACGTTTGATACCCCGGCGTGAACACCTCCTGAGCTGAATCAGGAAGCATCGATCGGCAAACCCACAAGAACCACACGTGATAACCTCCATTGTCAGCGAAGAACACCATGGGTTTAACACGCGTACAGTAAAATAAAGCTGCCTCTCCAAGCATCCGGTTGCTGAGACACACGGAAAGTATGAACTAAGAAAGAGAATGCAGTCGCGAGAAGTGTTTTATTGACAGCCTGAGAATAGCCTGGAACATACACACATGGTATGTCACACAGAACATCAGCGTATACCCACCCACGTGTAACATGAGGGCACGGCTTGGCGATCCGAATGTAGCTGAGCTTGCGAGTTATTTTCTACAATAGGATTTTTCTATTTAAAATAAAAATAAATAATGGAAACATATTTTTGCATTACTGACCGTGTTTAAGTCAAGATAGTGTGTTTCTGTTAATAATAATAATAATTAATATTAATAATATGGTAGGATATGGCACTTCTATTAACAATTATTGTTTGGGTTTTTTTTATTTTTTTTAAGAGAAAAAAAAGTGAATTTCATTTCTATTTCTTGAGATAGACAGATAGATATAGATAGACAGGGCTTTATACCTAGGAAAAATACTAGCACTTATTAATGCTTAATATTACGCTAAATAAGACATCTTGTGCTGGGACTTGTGATCAGACACACAAGACATGAAATTTAAACCCTTAATTAACAAAAGCAAGACAAAGATCATTAATCACTGACATCAGAGGAAAATGTTTAGAAATTGGATTCTTTTATAAAACCAGGAAATTGAAATGACCCGATATCAACAAAAACAAGACGAAACAATAAACCTAATATCGGCAGAACGTTCTGCATCTGATATCAGAAGAAACAAATTAAAAAGAAATCTGAATCTAGGCTGAAATATAACAAAATTGCTCTTGGCTCGACATTAATAAACAGTAAACACAGGTTGGTTGTGCAGTATCTGTTATACTTAGCAGGAATAAATATTAAACTGGATTGTTTTGTGTGTGTGTGTGTGTGTGTGTGTTTTTCCATTAATATTTATTTGAATAATAAAAGCTCTGTTTTATTTTGTAGCCCCGTTGATCTCGTATCTCATATCTTCCTTCCGGAGCCTGCTACGTTTCCTCAACGTTAAAGTTTAATACTTAGGACTAATATTCATCATATCAAAAACGGTGTTTGCATGATGGTTCAGGGCTTCAAATATTTACAGTGCGTAAAGTACTCACGCTATAATGTCAACATTTGTCACTCTTTAAGTCTGACCAGATGACACAGAGAATGCCAGACACGTCGCTTCATGGACTATTCATAGCCTGCTTTCTCCAAAAATACACACACACACTGTTGCACTCATTCACAAAGGCTGACTCACTGTCCCAATTAAAAAAAAGTGCTTTGTTATTTTGTTTTTGCTGTGTCCAAGCTTCTATCGGAAAATGTCCCAGTGATATCCAGGTCCTGTCCTAAGACCTGTTTTTGTTAGCACTCCTAAATCATTAGGGCTGAGTGTGTCAAGAATGTTTAAGGACTTTTTAATCCCTGTTCAGTAATGGTTGTTTATCGAAAACAGGATTTTTCAGAACAGCGCATGACTCAGGGGTTTTTATACAAGTCGTCATCGTCGTATAATTAGTATAAATGAGTCATGCTTTTAGGGCTTATAAGAGCTGGATACATTCAACAATACACTCTTTATCATACTTAAGCCGATACAAAGAAGCTAAACTGTCTGGCCGATGTTTGAAAAAAATAACGTTAAATTTATGGCCTGTTGTTAAACCTCATTTTATATATTCAAGGACAGATTAAGAGAGTAAAACCTCTTCATAAAACCCTCTGCTTTATATTTTAAACTTACCTGATGGGACACTTGGACATAGTTTGTTTGCTGTTCAAATGAATATTGTGCATCACACGTATGACCAATACCCCGAGACGTGTCATAATGAAGCTACAAAGTATTATAATGGGTCAGATTTTAGTCCAGAGGTGGAAGTATAACGTTACAGGAAAGGAATGGGAACGTTTTGGGTTTTGTCCGTCCAGTTGTTCGTAGCAGTCACCCTCAGCGTGAAGGCCCATCCATTTCAGAGGCACTGTCACTGACGTCATATCTAATAATACACTGTGATAACAGAAAGACAGAGATAGCAACCAAGCAGAGGAGAACACTGACACAAAGATATATAAAGGGCACAGGGATTGGAGTGGGACAAGTAACCGGCTGGCTTGCTGTTAGGATCGTACGGACTACACGACATGTCTCAGGTATGGCCTTGTTTGGAGAAATGTGCACACGTAATGCATTCGTCGTGGCGTGAGATTCAAATCTAATTTCTTTTTTGTCATCTGATTCACTCCCTTAGCCAGGAGAGGTGAAGAAGAAGAAGCGTCCCCCGATGAAGGAGGAGGACCTGAAAGGGGCCCGCAGTAAGCTGGGCCTGAAGGGAGAAGTGAAGAGTAAAACATACGAAGTCATGGTGGAGTGTGGTGAGTCTCTCAAAGTCCATCTCTGTCCACATTTTATTTATTTATTTATTTATTTTTGTATTATGCGCAATATTTGCAGATTTCATTTTCTCCCAACTGCTTTCAGGTTTGATTTAGGAGTTCACATAAACTTATTAAACTTGTGTATTGTTATTTCTCGAAATGAGAACGACCAATTACTCTTAAGTGTTTCACCTAAATACGGGGTGGACCACAAAAAAGTATCCCACCTCTGGTGACAGGAAGATGAGATGAACGAGCAAATAAATTATTTTTATTCACTTAAACAAAAGTCCCAACAGATGCTGAAAGTGGTCCCCATTCACGTTGAAGCGCCTACACATGGCGCGACAGACAGACGGAGAGAAAGGGACTATGGCCTCCTCCGAAGAGCGTGGCACCGGGATTGGAGGCAGGGCTACTTTTTCATGGCCCACCCTGTATATCCTGTACCAATGATAGTAATCATGTGCTTCAACCAAACTGCTGCAGGCTGTCAATCAACCTGCGTGTTGAATGTACCTTCACTGGGAACGATTTCCTTTGTGTTGTATATTCACCATAACAGCACTATTGCTTAAGTACAACACAGCTTTGTTCAGTGCTTGATTCTGATTGGTCAGCAGCTCTGTAGTGTGGGGAGAAAAACCCCACAGGGTTATATTAACGCGCTTCATTCGGAATATGTCGTCGTTTCCATAGTAACATCCTACAGGGGTGCTTGTATGGTCGACCCCTTCCGTGTGTAATCAATGATATGGTGCAAATGTTGGTGAGGAGGGAAGAGGGTGGTGAGGGAACGAGCACAGCGATAAAGTAAATCACTGGAATTTGTTTTGCAACTGTTTCACGTTAAATGCAACTATAAATGGATAAAAATCGATGCCAGTTCGTTCTTTAATGTCGGAAAGGGATGCATTTTGGCAAATTGCTGTGGTATAGAAAGAAAAAAAAAAGAAACTCTTCAGGATGTGGCGTTAATGGAAATGGGAATGGTAACTCTGCTCCGCCTCAGGTCCTCAAGTGTTTTATTCTTCGGTCTGTAGGTCTTAAAGTGTATATAGTGTATGCATTGCAATACGTTGTGTATCAGACACTCTAGTGCACACCAGCATTTGCACTAAAATAGGATAAAAAGTACTGTGGGACGAGTGCAGTGACGTGTGCGTTGTTTCTGGTTTCAGAACGTATGGGCAAGACGGCTCCATCTGTATTCAGTGGATTGCGCACGGGAGGAGAGACGGCCCTGGACAAACCCAAAGCTCCACCAGGGAGCGTTTTTGGGAAGTGATGAGATCAGGAAACCATCTGCATTAAAGGGAGTGATGGCTGGAAGCCCATTGTGGGCCAGTACCTTAAGAGCCGTGTTTAAGAAAGCCTGGTGTTTAGGTATACGATGATTGAACTGGGATTTGGATTTACACACATCTTATTTCTAAATGTTGAACTAATTAATTTTTTTTTTTTTTTTTAATAATTTGTACAATTTTTCTAAACAAATCCACATGTACATGTTTGGTTGGTTCTTTTTGTTCTGATTTCAAGTCTTATATTTTATACATTAAAACATTCTTATGACAACTTTCCTCCATTTTCGACAACGGAGTACCACTGACGCCCTTAAAAAAAGGTGTTTATTTTCCATGCTACACGACGGAAACCGCTGTACATGCTTATAAAGAAAGGTCAAGTTGTTTTCCTTACTGCAACCAAGCTTTGAATCAGGTATCTTAGGCACTACTACACTGCCTCAGCTCACCTCATCTGCCCACTGAGCCCCAAGTGCGGATGCTTCTCACTTCTGACCTTCCTATCAGCACCAGTAGCTCAGTATCACTCATGGGTTCTGACTCATTAACTCTTGAAAAGACCAGCCTTCTTTCTTACCCACCATAAAAATAGTAGATGAGCAGATCAACCTAGGAGTCAGTCATCAGTCTTTTGAACCGTCCTTCATCAGTAATCCTTGAATCATGGATTGTGAAAAATACCCTGCAGTGGGTGTGATGTAAGAATCAGGATGGAAAAGGGAGATATCTGACCTCGAGCCTGCCTCCAGCCCACTGAGCTTCCAGTACCTGTAGCAAACGGTGCTTTCTGGGAGGTGTTTATCCTTACATCACCTACACAATGGCACGCTTTTCTTACAAAAAGAAAAAAGGAAGCATGTTAGAAGTCCACCTGAGCTGAGCTTTGACCCATGACTGTCGCAATGACACGTAACCTCACACCGACCCACTGAGCCACCTGCGTAGGTTGGGCCCTGTTTTATGAATTACACCTCAGATCAAATCTTAAACAACAACTGGTTTAAGGCGGTTGGGTGACAGAGGAGAAATTCAGAGGGAAAAATACTGGTCTTGCACAACAGCACTGTCGTGGCTTTGTTGAGAAGTGGTGGGTTCTTACAGCTCGTGTCCCTGGTTCAGTACTTTCCTTCAGGGTTTTCATTTATTACAGACTGGGGTTGCTTTCAAAAAGATAAATGTGCAAAAAAATCATTGCAGTACATTCATCTGAGTGGCTCAGCAGGTTAAAATGGCAGACATGAGTAGCCCTGATATTGGGCGTTTGAGCCCCAATCAGACTTCTTTTACCCCATTACATTAGGACTGCTGTTAATGATAAATACACTGAACCAAACCCTGTCCTTCAGTACCAGTGGCTCAGTGGGGAGGTGAGCGAGAGTGTGATGCAGAGGATCTGGGTTCGATTCCTGCATGAGGAGGCTGAGCAAGATGTGATGGAAGGAGGGGGTTTTAGGGGGATTGTCTTAAAAAAAAATTGTTTTAAATGACCTTGTAATGTACAAAGTAGCTAGAAAGCAAGTTGAAAACAGTAGAAAGTAGCTAGAAAACAGTTGAACGAAGGAAAGGGAAATAAGTAAAAAATATAGTAGTATAAAGTAATAGTATATAAAAATATAGTTTGTATAGTATATAAAATGTGTAGTAGTAGTGTATAATCGTAATGTATAGTAATATGTAGTATATAATAGCATATGATAGTAGTAATGCAATAAATAGTAAATAATAGTGTGTAAAAAAAAAAAATATATATATCAAACAAGAGAGAGCCCAGAGCAGCATAACCCCTCCATCCACCTCTCCAGGAGCCCCAGGTGGGACATACTGGCTTTCACTCTCTTTCTCTCACTTTGCCAGATTTAGTGCCCCACCGGGTTCCAGCACCTTCAGCTCACCAGAGGCGGTCTCGATCCTGTGTGCTTGCAGGGACAGCCCAGACCTCACCCCTAGCACACTGAGCTACCAGTGCTTTCTGTCTCTCACTCTTTTTTTTTTTGGATATTTATCTTTTAATTGACGACACCTCTACACAAACAGACAAGTGCGTATAAAGAAAACACAATGCATCACCCAAGCCTTGAACCATGACAGGTCAGTACACACTTACCTGTTTCCCTTCCCACCAAGCCACCAGTGCTTTCTGTCTCTCATCCTCTTTTTGTATCACCAAAAACAAATAGACATGTACTTATAACAGTTTTGAACACAAGAAGTTAGCACACACAGTCATGTACTTATCATATCATTTGCCCACTAGGTTATCTCTCCACGCACCATTTTCATGCACTTCTGCCAAGTACTTTGGTACAGCCAACATGATTTGATAAAGTCCTGGAATAAAAGCAAGCATGGCACAAGCTCACCTAACATAAAGACTCAATGCAGGCATCAGAACGTAGGATAGTGGGTAATCTATGTGTCTTCCAGCACAACATGCTTGGTTTGATCCTTGTCTTAGGTGTGTTTACTTTTATTCTGGGACTTTATCAAATCACTCCGGTTTTTTTTTTTTTTTTTTTTTTACTGTAATAAGTTTTTCTTTATTTTGACTGTTTTCTACATTGTAGAACAATACTGAAGACTGCAAAACTATGAAATAACACATATTTGTGGTACAAATTATGTGCTAAAATAAAAAGTGTTAGAAAAACAAAAAAAATGTTTCTTATTCTAGCATCCTTAAAGTAACCAGCGTTTCCCTTGATGTCAGCCGTGCACGCTTCTGGCATCATCTTAACCAGCTTCATGTCGTAGTCACCTGGAATGCTTTTAGTTCACATGGGTGTCATAATTACTGGAAAAGTCAGTTAGTGGAAATTCTTGCCATCGTAATGTGTTTGAGATCATCAGTTGTGTTGTACTAATGTAGTGTTGATATACATGTCAAGAACCACGCATACATACATATATACATAATGATATTCCATATCACAATAAAAAAAAAAGAGAAATATGAAAAATAGAAGCGAAATGAGAAGTGAAATGAGAAATCCTGTTTATCTGGCAACACTAATAATCATTTTGCAGGATGGTGAGCTGCTCTAGGGTGAGTGAAACCCTGCAACAGCAGGTTGACCAGATAAAGACAGAGGGGTTGACCCTTTCAGCCACTGCAAAATTCAATTCAAGACTGAGTCATGCACTTAAAAAAAGCTCAAGTGTCTAATTGAACATTTAATAGACATGTAGACTGGACATGTACGTGCTATTCATAATGACAATCATAATCTAATGCAATTCATGTGTATTGGGCTTTCAGTTGCATTAGATTATGATTGTTACTAGGAAAAAAATGTTAGTTCCTACTCATAATTATTATTTTAAGACACCTAAAATAAAAACAAACAAATAAATAATCAAGATTTTCATGTTATTCTGAATATCCAAAAAATACATTCTGGCTCGTAATAAATTTATTGTCATAAAATTTATTTTTGACTCATGCAATCAAATTTGTAGATATCTTAAAGTACCATTTCTTCTAATAGGAATGTGATTGTGAATGTCTTTAATTATTATTCTGATTAGGAGAAATGCTATTACTAGGATATCTGTGGACAGGGTTGGATAGTGGATAGACCTTCACTGTCTTCCATTCATTTTCACCTTTTTCTTTTTGTTTTGTTTTTACATCAAACTTTCCTTCTGTGTCGTTTTCCCCTTTATATGCCAGTAGTATTTGACTGCTTTATAACTATGTGACTCACTTTCCGACCGCGAAATTACCGTTTTCCTTTAACGAGGCCACTAAAAATGACGTCACAAACCTGCGACGGCATGTCGCACAACCGTATTGTTTAGATAATACGCACTCAAAAAATCTGAATAAAACCTTATTCGGACATTAATACCCAACCTTTGAAAGCTACGTGAATCAGAACACTTACCAAAATCGACAGCACCTGGGGAAAAAAGACGCCAACGTCACATTAAAAGTCAGAAAGTGAGACAAAATATTTTAGGTCGCAACTACCACAGACAACGAAGCCGCCCCCACAAGGCGCCCGAGTGGCTGCGCAGTAGACAAACGGTCTGTAGAGGCTCACCAGGAAGTAGCTTCAATTCGGCTTCACTTCGTTTGGTCTCCATTCACACTCTACGGAGTGGCTCCGTCCATTTTCACCCTGTAGTCTTTTTACTGTCTTTAGCTACTCCCGAAAAATGTCTGACAAGGGAAAACTTCCACTTCCGGGTGTGTAGGGGTCGCTCGCGAGACATGGGAGTGTATGGAGCCAAACGGCAAAGATGACAATGATTTACACCCATAAAACGCTAGCATTCTGCTAATGCATGTAATAGCAAAATGCTCGTGTTTTATTGGCAAACTCGCCTTCCATGTCAGAAAAAATTAAATTTCAATTATATGAGTATATATGAGCGATATTTGCAAAAAAAACCCACAAAAACCAAAAAACACATTTTTGTCTAGAAGCAAGTGTAAATTTTAGTCGTTAAGCTCCATTCACTGAGGATTAGCTCAAGAGCGCCCTCTAGGTGAATTGCAGCCTATTTTGATACCTTCATGTAAAACTTTCACACATTTCCACCCACTGACCTGTCACTCACTCAGGGCTTCTTTCTTTCTTTCTTTCTTTCTTTCTTTCTTTTTACACCATTCTGGGTAAACTCTGACTGCATGTTATTTCTGCACCGTCGTCTTTCAAGATTGTACACGGAGCTCACAAAACAGACCAGAGGGAACAGAATATCACAGAACTGACTGACCAGTTCCTTGTCCAGCTCATGACAAGTCTGGGATGGAAAATTCAAAAACGCTTAAAATGGAAAAATGCATCTAAAGATTGTATCTGGGATTCTTGAAGGAATATAAAATTTTGAACAAAGCTAACTAACGGGACGGCTGATTTTTGGCCGGTTTAGCCTCATCACATTTGTCTTACAAAACATCAGTCTGATGAAAACAATCTAATGATTTTTATTTGCATTATCCACATAAATGTCAATGATCATTTAACCCTGGAAAACCCAGACCACCTTATCATAAAAGGAAAAATTTTTCCATTGGCTAAAATGGTATGAACTCAATGTTTGTTTGTTTTTTTAAATGAACCCTTTCCTACTACATGTCATGAAATGGTACTTATGAGACCTCCTGGGATGACCACTCATGTCCACCAATGAGTGAGTTGAATATAAGGGTGAAATAATAAAAGTTAGGGGCCCTACAGGGTTAAGGAGATTTCACACTTGTCGGTCTGTTCACTAATTTGTGCCTATGGCTAAAAACCTGCTTGTAATAGATGACAGGAAAAGGTAACCAAAATTCACCTGAGCATAAAAAACACAGAATCACTGCTCAGTGAATTATGGCAGAATAAAAAACTCATTTAACCCTTTCGGTGCTGAAAAATTTTTTTTTTTTTTTTTTTTACTTTGCCCCTAGTACTTAATATTTTGTGCGTAAATTCAGGCCGTCACTTTGACTTTGCAGCAGTAGAAACTGTTCAGGTGGTGTTACCTTTACAGAACGAGTGGACGCTTGGAGAGTTTTTCCCCTTGTAGACGGTCCTGCAGTTTCAAGATTGCTAGAAGCCCTTGCAGTTTTGGTTTCACTCTCGCTATCCATCCTCACATCATCAAAATCATTGTCAGACAGCTCAGATACATCATCCGTCGCTAATTTCAGAACTTCCTCCCTGCTACACTTTCCTTTCCGTGGCATTTTTACTGCATGTTGTAATATACTGTAGATTCACTTCCACACACGTTGCATGAGCTCTGAAGTGCTTTCAAGTTCTACAATATCCACATATTTATACACATCAGGGTCAGTGATATGGTTAGATCGCTGTAAAAAGCAAAAGAAGCAGGCTAAGAGTTGCTTACATGCATTTTTTGTGAGAGACACTTGTCCACTGAGAGGTATATCAGGGGCAGATTGAGGAAATAGAGCTCATGCAGTTTGTTGTACTCCCGGGCTCCACAGCTGCAACAAACAACATGGATCAACAGGTAATCATCATTATCTGCATCACTGAATGCAGGCAAAAGCTATTTGTTATGTTATATGATTTACCTGGAGCATGTTTTAATGCTCCTTATCTTGATCATGAAATTGGACCTGACTGGACATCTAGGGACTGTGCTATCTCCCCAATGCAGCTTTCTCAGGGTTGCATCCATTTGTTTCAGGCATATACAGAGGAATTGTGCAGGGTCCTAGACACAGCAGTAAATATTATATTATACCCACAAGGTTTTCTTATTGTATAATATATTAGAACGGTGGTTCTTAAACTTTTTTGGGCGCGACCCAAATTCAGGTCCTGCTGCTATGTCGCGACCCAAAACGTAGTTCATTTTCAACACATCCTAGTTGCAATCATGCTGCGTCTATAAAATGCTCTTACCCCTCCGAAACACCACTCTGAGATTCTCTTTGCAGCATCCTTCTTCCTTGTGGATTCCTCACTAGTTTGAGATGTCCCTGTTGCTATATCTGGGCCACTAAGAAATAAGCAGTAAGATGGTGTTTGTCTTCACAGTAACTTCTTGTATCAGTCAAATTCTATTGTGTGTGTGTGTGTGTGTGTGTGTGTGTGTGTGTGTGTGTGTGTGTGTGTGTGTGTGTGTGTGTGTGCATAAAAAGTTTTTGGTCATCATGAAGTTGTGAAGCTCTTGCATTTTACTTACCTTGTTACGAACACTATAGGATTCACTTGTATCAGCTTCATGTTAGGGCATGTTGTGGTGTCCTGTATATAAATAATTTGCCATGTTAATGTAAAAAAAAATGATAATGAAATATTTTGTTATTTTCGGCTAGATTTTACAGTTATATCCATACAAAAAGCATTACTTGGTTGTTTAAGTACATTTCCGACATCATTCTCAGTTGTAAGAGGATGCATGCTATTTTGTTGCATCCTGTGCGCTATGCATTCAGTTTCATTGTGAGATAAATATAGCCAAAATAAACCTAAATAAAATATAAGCAGAAAGACTTTGAGTCTATCGAACATGTGTCACATACTTAGGAAGGCCTTATGAGAAAATACATGGCAGGCGAGGTCACTAATCGTGATGGTTTCCAAAAAAAAAACGTGGTCCAAAGTGGGCTGGGGGTCACATAGACCCCATGGTACCAGAGCCGGGTTAAACAGCGCTAGTTTAGAACTTGTCAGTGTGCATTTTTCTTGAAAATTAGTGAAGATGCCCATGTGAGGGATTCCTTCAGCAGAACTTTTTGGCAAACCTACGACTGCAGAAACATGCCGTCTATAGAAATGCATGTTGTTTAAATTGTTAAAAAATTGTAACAGTGTGTTAATTTTGCACTTGTGTAGTCAGATTAAAGGAACATGGTTAAGTTTCAACACCCTCTTCCTGGAATCATGCTGTTCCTATAAACTGTACAACCGAGGTCGCTTTTTTTAACCCGTAAAACGTGAGGGATGAAATCTGTCAGCCACAGGAGCGTTTTGAAAATCCATGTACTTTACAAGTCTGAAACTTCAGTAACAAATGGTAACTGTGATGTTTGTGTATGAATATTCTGGATAAAAGATGCTCTTACCCTCCAGAAACACCATTTTGAGATTCTCTTTGAAGCATCCTTCTTCTTTGGTGGTTCCTCACTAGTTTGGGGTGTCTCGGATGCTCTTTCAGGGACACTAAGAAATAAACAGATGGTGTTTGTCTTCAGAGTAACTTCTTGTATCAGTCAAATTTGGCAGTATTGTTTATCTGAGCTGTGAACATGCACAATCTACTGTTCATATCAGGTTTTTTGTTTGGTAGGGTTTTTTTGAGCTCATCATGGAGCTGGGAAGCTCTTACATGTTACGTCCCTTTTTGGAAATCCTGCAGGCATCACTCGAACCAGCGTGACTTTAGGGTCCTTTGAGGGGTCCTGTACATAAGAAATTAATTTGCCTTTTTAAAATAAAAAATGACTATACACGAGCGTTATATTTGGCTAGATTTTACATTTACATTCATACAAAAAAAAAAAAATCATTATGGATGAAAACTTTATCACCCACAGAAGGGTTCGGGACAAATTCAGGTACTTTACAAATCTGATATTTCACGTGATATTCCAGTAATAAATGGCAACTTGATGTACCTGTATGAATATTCTAGATAAAGCATGCTCTTACCTTCCAGAAACGCCATCTTGAGATTCTCTTTGCGCCATTCTTCTTCTTTGTGGATGCCTCAGTAGCTCTGGGTATCTCCACTGGTGTGCTCGGGCCACTGAGAAACAAACAGATGCCATTTTTGCTTCACGATCCCTACCAGTATTTTAAAAGCATCTCCCACACAGGGCTTAGTGCCTACACAACCTCAGTCTGAATTTACTACCCATAATACCTGGGGTTTTGTTTTCATTTGAGCTTTTTATGGAGACGCGCATATCTGTATTGCAGCTTACCTTTCTGAAGGTCTCACAGGTACTGAAGAAGGCACCTTGCTCTTCTAGAGGTAATAAACAGAAACACACAGACATAAGTGTGGTGCTTAGCAAAACACATTTTCCCCCCAACATGTTGCATACAGTTTAGTAATTGTTTGGCCAATTTTTAGCCCCCCCCAACAGGAGTGAAACAAGATCAATAATATGGCGCCTTTTAAACTGATGAATTATTATTATTATTATTATTATTATTATTATTATTATTATTATTATTAAAGTTGAATAAAAAAGACAACTGTCTGGAGTCAGGTCTAGCTCATACCCTGGAGGCACCAGGAGAGCAGGACATAAACGCACCATGCTGTGCACCATACACAAAATGCAAACAAACCATGACATGACACAACTAGCAAAAGTCTAGAAAAAACTAGGACGCATGCCGTTCCATGCCACGCCAGGGGCGAGAATCTAAGCATAGTCAGCAAGAGAGCACCACAATGAAGAGCGATAACGCCTGACAAACTGGCGCTTAACCCTGGAAAACCCCGACCACCTTATCATAAGAGGAAAATATCTCCCTTGGCGAAAATGATGACACACACTCTGTGAACCCCAAAACAGGTGGTTTTTTGTTTATTTTTTAAATTAACCCTTTCCTACTACATGAAATTATGAAATGGTCCTTATGAGACCTAATGGGATGTCCTTTAATGTCCCGCAACCAATGAGTGAATTGATGAGTGAAATAAGAGTCAGGGTCAAATATGACCCTAGGGGTGCTCCAGGGTTAAATACTGCACCTGATGCATATGTGTCAAACTCAAGTCCGCGGGCCACATCTGGCCCGGCATACAATTATATCTGGCCCGCGAGATCATTTTATATATCTTTTCTTAATGGCCTGGCGATATGAAGTGCCGATAACACAGACCTACAAATCCCATAATGCGGCGCAACGGCTGCCTTACCAAACAATGGGCTACCTGCGATCATCCCCATGTCATTTACGTCAGCTCAGTCAAGTGTCTGTTGATACATACAACCCTAATTTCAAGTCAAAGCTAGCCCCTAACAATGGCCAAGAGAAAAGTTGACTCTGAAAGCAGAGCCTTTCAAAAGCAGTGGGAGGCTGAGTATATGTTTACTGACATTGCCGGTAAACCCTTGTGCCTTACCTTACCCCAAACATAAACCAACTTGTTGCCAAGAAAAGATGCCAAGCATCCAGCTCTGACAAAATGGCATAA
>JAQMCW010000016.1:14422456-14435222 GCA_030068335.1 Chrysichthys cranchii | reverse complement strand
TTGGTCTTGTCTTGGTCTTGATACCCTCCGGTCTCGGCAATGTCTTGGTCTCGGTCCAGCCGGTCTTGACTACAACATTAGTAATCAGTGGGTTGATTTCCTTAGTGATGAGTCAGAATGATTCTGATTGATTTTATGATATTTTTAATTATTTGACACTCTCTTTATTAAATGGTGGACGTTTGCTATTTTACTGGATTTTGTATGCTAACAAGAGCCATGATTTCACAAACATTGTCATTAGTAGCTCAGACATACCCGAAGTCGGGTCTCCGTCTGTCAGCAGAATGATCATGGAAGCGCTGTTTTCAAGAACAAGCTTGTTTTCCTTGGCAAAATCCAACATTTCCACAGCACGCAAAACAGCATCATTGATATTTGTGCCTGAAAAAATAATAAACAAATATATCTTCACCCATCAAACTGATCTGATAAATATTTGAATTTAACCATCAGTAGATTCAAAGATATAGCTAGTTTCTGTTATCATGTAAGCGATAACAAGAGCTAACTACTTTTGTGGATTTCACGACATTAAATGTCACTATAAATTGACACAAAATGATATGTTTCCTATTAATAACTAGAAAATACAATGTAATCAGTGCTAGGTTGAAGTAGTAGCTGAGAAATAAAGCAATTCGGGATAAGCTAATATTGAAAAATAACAATGCCAGAGTCGAAGCACGTCATATCAGGTTGCATCACACTACCCAGATTATTTTTCTGGAACAGCAAGAAGTGTTTTATTCCTTACTTATCATTGCAATTTTGTATTCTGAGTGTCATATTGTAACGCTTAAAAGTCACGCATCTCATCTTCTACTGCTTAATCGCGGGGGAAAGCTGGAGCCAATCCCAGCTGACTTTGGGCCAGAGGCGGGGTTACACCCTGGGCAGGTCGCCAATCCAGCGCAGGGCCAACACACAGAGACAGATAACCATTCACACTCACATTCACACCTACGGCCAATTTTAGAGTATCCAATCAGTCTAATCCCCTCTGAGCATGTCTTTGGAGTGTAGGAAGAAACCGGGGTACCCGGAGGAAACCCACGGGGACACAAGGAGAACATGCAAACTCCACACAGGAAGGCACCCAGGTCAACCCCAGGGATCGAACCCAGGACCTTCTTGCTGTGAGGCGACAGTGCGAACCATCACACCACCGTCCTGCCCTATACAGTATTTAAAAGTTACAAATATAGTTTTACCAAGTTCTTCTTGAAGAAAACAAAACCCAGAGATAAGATGATATGCTGATACTTGCCACCATTTGCATTTATGGTTGTAACAAAATCTTTTGCTGCTTTCACATTTTCCTCTGTGGCTCTGCTTAGCGATGGCTTCCATGTATCAACACCAGATGCAAAAATCACCAGAGCAAAGTAATCCTCCTCGTTCAAGTCGCTGAGAATGGTTAGCAGTGCATCTCGGGTCTGTCAAACGTGAACAAGGCAAGTCATGTTGGATCTTCTCAATCAGCATTGTTATGTAGTCTCTTACTGTACCTGTATCATTTTTGTTCCAGACATGGAGCCACTCTGATCTATCACAAACACTACATTCTTTGGTAGTCGTGGCAAATTAGCTGGGGCAAAGAAGTGTACAAAATACCCGTTCACTATCTGAAACAAAAGGAAAGACCTAGTTTACTAGACAAAACATTATTAGAGAAACGCTGAGATCCTGTGAAAACTCAGTCACGTTGATACTTGTATAACTCCAAACCTGAATATCACCAAGATCCTGCGCACGCTTGACATCATAGTTGATGTTGAAATCTCCATCTATTAGTGTGCTGCTACAGTCTGGGCATTTCCTCTGCTGATCCAGAGTCGGAGAGAAGGACACGTGGGCCTGAAAAAGAGGATCATGTGACAGTGTGGTTTTGTTTCGCTGAAGTAGTATTTTATTTTTGTTGATCGTCCTCAGAATTAAACACCAGTCAGTCTAAAAGTTAATAAGCAGACGGTGTTTAGAAGCTTCTCCAAAGCATTATGAGAGACACGTGTGCCTCCTGATGGGAAAAGCCATGGATTTATTAAACCCAGAGCTCGACAGAGGGAGAATCAGAGGGGGATGGAAAGCAATCAGCCTGGATATTTGACATTAAATAGACTGTGGACTCTGAACTGATGTTATATCCAGGTAATAAAGCTCTGCCTTTTCAGACGCATTAACTTCTGTTCGGTTTGTTACGTCGTAGCTCACCTTTTTTTCCGTGACTGTTTTCTCCACCAGAGGAAGTAGTTCATTAGTCAGGAATGTACCATAAGCATCCAGAAATGCAATGCCCTGAGGCTCATAGACATCAGCAACTATCTATGGGTGAGTTGTTAAAAAATAATAATGATGAATTAATAAATGATAATAATAATAATAATAATACTAATAATACTAATAATACTAATAATAATAATAATAATGACATTGTGTTCATGGGTGTAAGGAAGGATTAAAAAAGAGAGCATGTAAATCATAATGGATCATAATGCACCTCAAAGTGTTGGACAAGCTGCTTGGGTTTGACTCGAATCATGAGCTCATATTTGCCAAGATGACGCTGAAGGAGCTCCTCGTACGTAAGTGTGAATTTGACACTGCTGTTAGCTGCAATGTTCACAGAGACAGAAAACTTCTCCATCTTTCTGCCCGAAGCCCTTGAAAAGATACAGTGGACACAATTTGTCAGATGTCATTCCCTATTTAAATTTATAAAATTAGATCCCCATTTATAAATTTGTTGAGGGTTGCAGCAGGAAGGGCATCCAGGGGAAAACTTGTGCCAAATCGAACATTGGGATCGATTCATGATCCGCTGTGTTGACCCATAAAGGGAGCAGCTGGAAGCAGAAGAAGACCTGGTTCCACATTTATTCTATACAGAGTATTCACTGGTGTCCCACAAGGCTCAGTACTGATTTACTTTTACTTGTGTACCTTTTTCCTTGGTGATGTTATAAATTCATACGACTATCACTACCACTGATGAAACCCAACTCTTCCTGTCCCCTCACACTAGATCTTGGGACGCTATGAATGCGAATACCACAGTCCTTCAAACCTAAGTGTTGCAAAGCATTTAAAATGAACACTAATCATGCACTTAACATAAAAATTGATTATTTAATCATGTGTGTGCATTGTGTCCTGTTATCATAGTATCATAGCTTGCTAGTATCTAGACACAGGGTACGTTGCATAAGGATTTGCTTTCCAAGTAGATAAAGTCACTCGGGGGACGGGCTGTTGGATACAAGCATAGAAGTATGGCGTAAAAGTTGATGGTTGGAAAAAAAAAAAAGTAAATTATTTTTTGAAATTGCAGAAAGATGCAAGACAAAAATTTGTCTGAACATTATTTTGATCTGTTTGTTTGTTGTTGTTTTTTTAAATAAGCTGCTTTTATATATATACAGTATAAGATATCTAATTGGTAAAATATACTTTAAGAAATTTATTGCAATCCTACACAGCAGCTAAATTAACTTCTTTCACTTCGAAGTATATATATCCATAGTCGATTCTGTCACTCACTTGACGAGGCCGGCCGTCTGTCCGGACGACACAGCGGCCTCATACTGCTTCTTGGCCTTTTCTTTCTCTTTAACGTCTCCTACATATGTCTTTCCTTCAATCTCCCTGAAAGCAAACGTTGCGATATTCAGTCATTTTAAAGTGCACGTAATAAAATAATGACATGTATTTAACAAATAGAGTAACCCTAATATGAGTTATTCTGTAAAATCTGAACAAGAACATTCTGTAAAACTAGCCCCGGACTGACATGCTGAAGTTGGTGATGAACGCTGTCTTGGGTAACTCCACCTCGAAGACGGCTTCCTGTGAGACATTGGCCTTGTTCAGAGCCGTGGACGTCATGACCGTGTGGGCGAATCGAGACGCCACCTTGCAGTCTATCTTCACATCCTGCACTTCGATCTAAGAAAGAGTTTTAAAAAGTTCTGAATACCCTTTGCAGATTTTAAGCTCTCGATTTCAAACATTACTGAGTGCAGCTGTCGACTTTGCCATGTTGGTTCATTTCCCTCCACCATCCAACCAATCAATAAAACAATTAGAGTTTTGATCACGTCGTTCTTGTTTTTGTTCTTACTTTAGCAACGTCCACACTTCGTTTCTGTTTGGAGGCAATTGAAGAGAGACAAGAAGAAATATAACAACAACAGCAGCAACAACAACAACAACAACAACAATAATAAAATAATAATAATATCAATAAAAATGATAATCTATTAAAATCAATGTGCATCATACTAACAAACTGTATAATATGTGGTTATTTAAAAAAAATCATGTTGCAGCCATATTCTGCTATTGCACACATCATATATCAATGTCAACATACCGGTAGTTATTTTTTTTAAAAATGGCCCTCGTATTAGCACATTTTTATTATTTTTATTTTTTAAATTGCCTTTATACTCTGCATTTCTTTATATTGACACTGAACCCCCCCCCACACACACACACACACACAATACCTTTATGAATTTGATAGCATTGCCGTCACTCTCCTGCAGAAGCAGACAAATCACAGTGATGTCATGTAAAACTTTACAGCTCATCGTATGAACCATAGTACAAGTATTAACTATAGGGGTTTCCAAAAGTCCGAGAACACGAGTGAAAGCGCTTCTCTTTGGTGTCGTTTTAACGCAAACCTTTTCATCCCATATGATATCATCAGCGATGACTTGAGTGCCATCTCGAATACTGAATAGTCAAGATGTTTCACGTTTCCTTTTTTGATTTTGAATTTTCAAAACGCCCAAACTTTTTATTAAAATTAAAATTAAAATTAAAATTAAAACATTCCGGATTTTCAATGCTCCCTCGAGGCTTTTGGACCCCGCTGTATGGCACGTATACAAAAGCTTCTTTCTAATTTCCCTGAATGACTCTCCTACCTGTTGCTCATTGCCTCTTGAGACTACTAATGCTCCATAAGACCCCGGTGGTATATAGAAATAAACCGAGAGGCAGATGAGCAGAACAGTCCACGCTGTAGTCATGATGCGTCCTGTGCTCAGTGCTGCAGGTTCAGTTCTGCAGCAACTGGAAAATAGATCAGCACTATTAGCTGGTTATTGATCGTGTGTGTGTGTTTGTGTGTGTGTGAGTGTGGGCGTATTTGCCAGTTCAAAGATCAATCTTGCCCAATAGTAATAGTTGGTCTGCTGTTTAGTTTGGCACGCATTTTAGTACTAAGCACTGCATTTGGAAGTTTAAATTGCATTTGTAAATGGCACATATCGCCCTGGGTTATATTTTCCCCCCCATACTGACTATGTGTGAGCTATGTGCGTTTTATTGTAAATGATCATTATTACACTTTTATTTTTTAAAAGTTCTACAAGCGAATACTCATTTGTCTTTCTGCCGTCTTTGAATTTCTATTTTACGCCATTATTCGGTTCTCTTACATATTCAGTCCCCTTTTTGACACCATTTCTATTCATTATGAGTCAAATCATTCGGATTGACTATGTTTATGTGAATAAAACAGACACAACAGCAGCTCAGTCTGGAGAGTCATCACAAATGTTTAATCAGAAGCAAATGTGTACCAAGTCAATAACAAAGTCTGCTCAGTGTTTGTTAGAACAATTCCTGTAATGCTGGATTGTGATCAGGTACTTTCCCTATTCCCAAAATATTTTTTTATTTCTTTTTAAAAAAAAAAAAAAAAAATCATAATTTCATGGGTTTTAAACCAGTAATGAAAAAGGAGAAAGCAAATATGAACTACAGTCCAGTCAGGTCTTTTGTAGTCCCTTTATTCCCCTTATTTCCTCCTTTTTTCCTCTCAGACAGTTGTAAAGAGGGTCGAGACAACATAGTCTCCAAGAACTCCATCGATCAGCCCTGTCCCGTTATTATGAATAAACCAACAGGGCACATTTTCTCCTTTCTTCACGTCCTTCCTGAAGTCCGTCTGCCAGCCCCTGGAGTCACACAGCACACAATTATCGTCAACTCATTTCGCCGTAAGTCTTTCTTCAAATCCATACCTGTACATTTCAAGGATTTTGCCTGTTCATAGTAGAAGATGGACATTATATGATGGGGTATGTCCTTTTGGTAGAGTGCTTTTTTTTTTCTTTTTTGGGTTTACCTGGTCACTGTGAGATGGTGGCCCTTCACAGCCATGGTGGCGTCTGGTTTGTGTGGATCTTTCCCCTCAAAGACGTCACTAACCTCAAATGTTACACCATGGAAAAACTGTCCTGTTAGACGACAACATGAAATAAATATAAATCACCATTAAAGATACCCTCATAGATAATAATCAAGTAAGTTATGGTGATTGTCATGTTGTCTTTTTCGCCTAAATACGACTTGCAGGAAAACAGTCGTTTTAAAATAAGCCTGAAAATGAATCAGGACAAACGAGATTACGTGAAAGACAGATGGGACATCCTGTAATCTCTGCACGCTATGGACAGAATTCGGTGTTAGCGTGAGAGGTGAAATGCCACACCCAGAACATGAAACAATTAACCTCAACTGTATTGCTTTTCGTTCATAATATGCAGAAAATGGTACATGCTGAAAAGCAAAACCTTCACTGCATTGCTGATGTGTTGCTAGTGTGTGTTGCAGATGTGTCACACTGAAATGCAATCACAGTCCAATCGCAACCCCAGTGGTTTTAAGTGATCAAAGAAGGAGAGATGGACCTGAAAGCATCATTTTTCCCTCAGTGTGTTCCCATGTACATACAAGAACCGCTTTATAGTTTCTTTATACAGTACCTACTGGAGTGATTGTTGAACCCTTAATCCCAAGGTTTTTGAAATTCTTACGAAAACATGATGTCAGTGTGACTATAGTAATTATATATATCAATGTGTCTCTAACCTTCTCCAACGTTCATAGGCCCAGTTTCTGTGCCTGGTGCATTTAGTGCGTTTGGGAAATAATTGAAGTTCTTAAGAAAGACCAAGCATGAGGCTGCATATCCTTCCTCGTCATGAGTAGTCACTAATTTTGCACATTCCTCAACACATCCTTCTCCTTCCTACCGCCGAACAACTCCTACCCTCTTTAGAGTCTTTAGAACCTGGGGCCTGGTAGCTGTCAGGCTGATGCAAGAGCTCGGCTTTTCCCCACTTTTGCATTTCTACACTCACTCTTCATGTCACTTTTCTTGTGGAGGGTCTGGGGGTGTACCTCAATGAATTTTTTCGTTCTCATGCAAGATTAATAACTACCAAGTAAACCGTGGGCTCTTTCTGAAAGAAGGTGGCTGTCCAGGGTGTAAAAGCCCAGGTAGTCCTGGTGGTAGGGATGCATCTTCCACACTTTGTGCAAAATGATAATAAACTTCATCGTGTCCTTCAGGGTAACTGTGAGACTGTGATCTTTGGTTATCTCAAGGTCCATGCTGGAAAGGAGAAAAGGTGAGGTTAGGAGGGCTTTAAACACCAGTAAGCATTTGCACTATGGGTATCATGCGGATGGAAAACGTTTTTCCATCTGTGAATGTTCCACTCACTTTAAACTTTTAACGTTAGATGTTTGCGACCAACGCAGAAGTTCTTGCTTGCCACGCTCGGTCACTACGATCTTTTGGGTTGTCACCGTTAATCTGATACCGAATTTCCCATGAACGATCCCTAATTGACCAAAGTAGGTGTGTTGCTTGCTCCCAGGCTCCACCTTCTTGTCTCCAATGGTTTGCCCATTTACCACCACGCCTATGGATTTATAATTAAGTGAATGTCAGGGAATCAATCGAATGTGTGGTAATCACTATTTTGGCAAGACTTCCTCCAGCAGATATTTACCCGAGACTGGATCTTTCACAAGGTTGAAGATGGTGCCTGGTTTATCATCAGTATTAAAGCACAAGGCATCATTCCGATCGGGTAACTCAATGATAAAGTGTGGATCCCCGTCAACTGCCATACCCATCAGGCCTATCAAACGTATAAACTTGAGTTATATGGTTGGTCATTCAACAAAATCTTTATATCTTAATTTTAATGATCACATTATCTCACCTTTGGCAGCTTTGGCATTAAGTAAAGTTACACCGGCCAGACGTGTACTATATCCCAAAGGGCTCGAGACTAGAAGTAGAAATATTGTTTTTATTGCTTCTGAGCATAGTTAAAGCTGACAATTTGACCAAATGAAAGCGAATCATTACCTGGTTGAGCAAAGTCCAGCCGTTGGTCTGCAAATGAAATGAGGAGACACATGTTGTCAGTACTTAGCTGCAGCACTGTGACACGCATATGGATGCTTCTTGTTGAAAGATGTTGTGCGGTCAGTGTGTGCGTCAGTTGGGGATGCAAATCAAATACGAATACAGTACGTTATTCTGATTAAACAGGTAATATGTTTTAAATGGATACAAGTACAGATATGAGTACAACAGCACCAATTTTTACACAATTTTTTTGGGGGGGGTGGGGGGGGGGGATTATTTATTTATTTATTTTTAAATAGCATGTTTTGGGCTTATAATGAGGCATTTCTTTCATACCTTCTGTCAGTTTGTCAGCAATTAACGCATCTTCTGACGTTGTGTTTGTTTCCGGCTTCGTGATCACCATGGCGGTGAGTGGGGTGACGAAGTTGTAGTTTAGCGAGAGGTCCAGGGCCTCAGCAGTGGCGTTCTCACATTCTTTGAGTGTACACTTGTCTCTATCAGAGCATAAAGTTATGATTTTATTCTTATTATTCCTGACATGTTTTCATAATTTAGTGCAAACTTGCAATATTCTTTCAATACGCTTACTTTTGTTAAAGCAAAAGTAAGCGTGTTAAATTTCTCTGATGGGAACTCTTTGGGTTGGGAAAACTTACATATAGTCATACTTACTGTTTGTTCAAAAGTTGTTGGATGGTCAGATATGCCCAGAGGCGCTCAGTGAAGTCTCCAAAGATGTACTCCTGCTCAGGGAACATGACAACCCATTCCTCAGCCTGGGCCTGGCCCTGGACCACAAAGGGCTCCGCTAGCTGCGATAAAAGAAAAATAAACGCAAGGACATCCATCACTTTCATTTAATTGTGTAAGACGTTCAGTTGAGACCACCACTGGGTCATAATCATCATTGTGCATTTCCTTTCCAAATTATTTTGGGTTCTCTCACCATTTGGGCGGACACCTCGACATGAAACGTGTCCGCCTGAGAGTCGTTAAGTCGGCCAGCGACTACAATCTCGGAGCCATCGAAGAACTGCCTGAAGTGGTTGGTAGTCAAGGAATTCTCCATGCTGCCTGGATAATGCAGATTCACTTCCAAGAGGAGCGGACTAGCCACCTCTTTATAGAAACCCTTTGGAGTGAAATTGTAGTCTGTAGTCAGGGTCACAGGTTCTAGCTTTGACTGTTCTTCAAATGAACTGACATCTGCATAATAATTCACACCCTACGAATGTGTATTTTTCAAACACAGCACTTAGCAATCCACGCACCTGCAACTGAAGTACAGCATCTGAGGCTTCGTAGATTCTCCGAGCCAAACCGTCGTTCTGGTTGGCCAACACATCCAGAAAACCATAGTGTACATCATAGCCAAATCCCAAGCAGAAGAGGCTCATGTTTCCTCCAGTAGCATTACGGACATTTTCTTGGATCATTGCTGGATTCGTTTCCCCTGGATGGAAAAAAAAAAAAAAAGTTCAGTATTTAGGAGGTGCTGTAGAACATAAAGGAGATCAGGCCAAATATGGTTATAGTGGTGCCAAGAACAAGTGGATTGTGGGCCAAAAATGATGCAACCGATATCAGGCTTTTAAATTTAGACCAACGTCCTGGTGCATATCTTACTGGAGATATGGTGTTATCAGGGTTGAGTGGCGGCTGTGTTCTAGCAGTGAGATATGGATGATATTGTTGCCATCATGTCATTATGGTGGCATGCGGGTCAGATGGAAATGGAAAGCATTTTGCTTTCACTCATTGGCTATGTGGGAAGTGACTTGTTTCGATGTACATCTGATTTCCAGGGGGCACAACAGCTTGTCAAAAAAAAAAAAAAAACCCCAGCTTCCCCGCAATGTCAAGCATCGATATGAATTCCTACAACGGTAAGATTATTTACTATGTTCCAGATTGGAGTTTTCAGATCTGATTGGGCAGAAGGTGTCGATGAACTTCTTCTAACAACTCAAACCGGCAGCAAGTGCTCATTCTAAAACGGTGTTGTTTCTATAGCAACAATTATTTCACAAAGACTTATATAGCAAATGCTTCACATAATGTACAGAAAAAAAATCATAATCTTAGAAAACTGTATAATTGTCTGTATGGTTGGCTTTCTGTGAGGAGACTTTTTATAAACATTTAGTGAAGGAGTCTCCAGTGTCAGTGTCTTCAGGACAGAGAACGTTCTGTACGCTTTCTGTTTTTCAGTCACGTGACAATCTGTGTTATTAATTTTACGAGAGAGTTCCTCAAAAGGCTTCCTGAGTGAACTGCAGGTCGGTAGATGCTAGAACACAAGTAGGAACAGTTTTGCAGATGCTCCACAACATTAAATGTAATTATAACCAGCCACAACAGTACAGTGGGTCATTCTTTAATAATCATAAAGAATAAAAATCGCTTACAAATTGCAGTGATTTAAAAGAAATAAAACACCGTTAGTAGAAAATGGAACTTGTTGCTTTCTGCTGTGATGCCGTTTTGTTGATTATTTTCTTCTGACAGCTTTCTAGCATATAGCTAGACGTGTATGTATACATGTACATATAGCGTGTATGTAAATTTTGTTTTTAATGTAGCACTAATAAACACTGATTCTCTGGATCCGACTTACCAGCAGTTGGGTCTCCGTCAGTCAGCAGGATGATCATGGAGGGGCTGTTGTTTGGAAGGGTGTTGCTTCTCTTGGCTGTAGTCAGCATGTCAACCGCATGTAAAACAGCTCCATTGATGTCGGTCACTTAAAGAAAAATGTAGACACGCATAATATTTGTACAGGAATGTCTGGGGTAGGTCTTTTTTCCTTTATGAACCAATTTAGAGATCTTTTTGAATAATGAGAAATCTAAACTTTTTTTCAAGAACGGAACAAGGGTTGATAAATACTTTCAGTGCCTTCTTCATATTTAAAAAAAAAAAACACTTACTGTGCCTTGCTGTTATACTTCTGACGTACTTCTTTGCTTCTTTTATATTTTCTTTTGTAGCTTTGCTCAATGATGGTCTCCATGTTTCGATCTCATCATCAAATATGACCAACCCAAAGTGGTCTTCCTCATATAAGTCATCCAGAATGGTCAACAGCGCCTCCCGAGTCTACAACAACAACAACAACAACAACAACAACAACAACAACAACAACAACAACAACAACTGTCTGATTTCTAGAACAATAACAAATGCTAAAAATGATGTACGTTTTTCCAGAGTTCTTCATCCAAACATTGTCCGTTAGCTTACCTGTTTCATTTTTTGTCCCTCCATGGAGCCACTTCTGTCTATTACAAACACTACGTTCTTTGGCAATTGTTGCAAATCATACGGGGCAAAGAAGTGTACAAAGTAGCCGTTCACAATCTGAAACGGAAAAAGTGGGAGAAAACGAGTTCTAAACCGAACGATCCTGTAATGTTTTCTTAAAGGCGAAGAGCAGGGATTGAGGAACTACTTTTTTTTTTTTACTTTCCAGGCTTCTATGAACATTTCTCTGAATCTGTTCAATTTTTTCCCTTCTTCTCAAGGTGCCATGCGAATTTAATGCAATTGAATGTTTTATTTATTTATTTATTTATTTATTTATTTATTCAAAGCTCCTCTGAGCTTGGACCTGAATATCACCCATATCCCGTTCACGATTGACATCATACGTGATGATGAAATCCCCATCTATCAGTGTCCCATCACAGTCTGGGCATTTCCTCTGTTGGTCCAGAGTTGGAGAAAAGGACACCTCGGCCTGGAAAAAAGAGGGATGGGATGCGAAAAAAAAAGCTATCGGATGGTTTCCAGCGATGATATGATAAAATATTCTTTTTAAAATACACAGAAATACACAGTGCGCTCTACACAAGGAGTTTGCCCTACGCTACAGACCATATTACACTCGTAAACATACCCAAGTTAACTAGAATGCCCTAAAATCGAACAGATATTAGTTCATGTAAAGGTGCAATATTGTAAATGTCTACTGACCATCGTATTTGCCAAATTTTATATCCAGTGTATACTGTATGTGCAGTATTGTCTTAAAGACTCATTAAGATGTTTTTGCTGCCGACCATGCAGCTGTTTAATGCCTCATTGCTGTGTTTAGTAAGCTTGCCAAGGTACATTATGATACAAAGTTTCCAAAATGTCTTCAAAATGGTGCTTAGGAAAATATGGCCCTCACCTTTTTATCAGTGACTGTTTTCTCCACTAGAGGGAGCAGGTCATTGGTGATGAATGTGACGTTGGTGTCCAGAAATGTAATACCCTGGGGCTCATAGACAGTAGCAACAATCTGCGGGCGTGATGGTGTAAATTTAATGACCGAAAAACACATTTAAGTGAAGGAAAGGAAGGAAATACACATTAGCACTCCACCTCAAAGTGCTGGACCAGCTGTTTGGGTTTGACTCGGATCATGAGCTCATATTTGCCAAGCCGGCGCTGAAGGAGCTCCTCATATGTCAGTGTGAATGTGACACTGCTGTTGGCGGCAATGTTCACAGAGACAGAAAACTTTTCCATCTTTCTGCCTGACGCTCTGAGAAAAACCCCCCAAAAACAACATATCAATAGTGGTCGAATTTT
>JAQMCW010000016.1:14393372-14403808 GCA_030068335.1 Chrysichthys cranchii | reverse complement strand
CTAGTTTAGGTAGCTCAGGTACCTTAGCCTAGTTTAGGTAGCTCAGGTACCTTAGCCTAGTTTAGATAGCTCAGGTATCTTAGCCTAGTTTAGGTAGCTCAGGTACCTTAGCCTAATTTAGGTAGGTCAGGTATCTTAGCCTAGTTTAGGTAGCTCAGGTACCTTAGCCTAATTTAGGTAGCTCAGGTATCTTAGCCTAGCTTAGCCAGGAGTCTTTTCCTGTAGGAAACATGCTAGGGCATTTAGAAGACATGCTTTTGAACTAAAATTAGTTCTTGAAGAACACAAAAAACACGCCGTAATGCACCGTACAGTACTCCGATACACAAGGGAACACAAGGGAGAAAGTGAGGCATCACGTAAGCCGAGTGATGCGTACATCCGGGCATCGTCCAAGTACTTCTGGGTGTCGTCCGTGTACATCCGGGCATCGTCTGAACATATCGTACGTCATATGCTGTGAAATGCTGTTCAATATTTTCTAAATATTTTACCCTTTTTAGTGTACCGCGATCATCATCGTAACTTTGAAAAATCATCAGTCGGGCCAACGGAACTAGGGGAGCACCTGTAGCTACGTTTGTGCACTTCATTCTGTTTGCAGAACAGACAATTTGGTGTGCACTCAGCCAGGCCAAAGGTGACAGGAAATACGCAAATTTACTGAGATTCATCAGAGGCAACGGAACGTTTCAAAATCAAAGTCCGGTCCAGAAAGAGATCTCTGCTCGACAGTTAACGCTCATCACTCATAAGTGTTTATGTGAGTGTTTAGATGGAGTCGCGGTGGCGTGCCAGTTGTAACATGACTTATTTTGGCTTGGACCCAAAGTGCGTATTACCACACAAGTGGTATTTCGGGACAGTACACCACTATAGATAAGGCAGCTGATAGTGGTACACCCTAGGTGCTCAAGGAAGCATTCTATTATGCGCGTTGTTCAGATTTTTGCATAAACATTTGGATGGAAAGATAACTACTTACAGGTTTACGGTATGAAGCTCACTCGTAATGAGCCAGAATGAAAGGCATGGGTGATGCAGTATGTTTCAGCACTGCTCCATGATTGTACTTTGTGTGAGAGCACGTGTGTGTGTGTGTGTGTGTGTGTGTGTGTGTGTGTGTGTGTGTGTCCTACTCTCCGCAACAGCACACTTTATTCACTTATTTCTGTGGAAGCTTTTATGTTTCTCTGTCAAGGTGTTTTTGAGAATATGTTAATTAAACCGCATATTTACAGAGAAACTATGTCACGCTAAGCCGCCTTTTCTCTGTCTGTTTACTACCTCAGATCCTCTCACCGCTGCCTCCTTCCTCTAAACATTAGACAGTTTTCTCTTCGAGTAAATTAATTAGTTTTGCTTTGTTTCTTTTATTTCTGCTTGCGAAGAAAGGCACGGGAGGACAAGAGACGAGTCTGTATTCGGATTAAAAATTTCTTGCTTTCTAAAGCCTGTGACCCGAGCTTCTGATGCTCGTGTCTTTCCTCCTTTAAGACGTGTTTTAGTTCCTCCTTTGGACTCTGGCGTGTCCAGAACAGGAAGAAGGAACATGAAGGCTGTGTTTAAATCTCCCTTTTGAGGCTTTGTGCGCTAATAGGGATGTGTTTTAAATTGTTTTGTACCGTGTGTTTCTCCTAGCGAAGCTTTGAGAGACTAGGGAGAGTTCTAATCCCCGACAAATATATTCATTTCAAGTACAGTATTTGTACACGGATGTATTCTGTGGACTCGGACTTTATGTGCATACCTCATGGCGTTGCTTAGAATATTACGGATAAATACAAAGCTATGAGGAACAGATTCAAGGCTCTTGGGATTAGTAGGTACGTTATTGGATGAATTGTATTGTTTTATATCTAATTCGCCTATCGACAGTCGACTTTGTGTTGGGTATGTTTGGGTCGGCTGGGTATGTTTTCGAGCCTGTTGTGAGCCCGGGGAAAGTTAGGCAACATCTTAGAACCCTGACATCTCAAGCTATTTTTACAATCGAATAAACGAGAGCCGACTTAAAATGCCTTACATCTTCCCCGAAATGTTTCATTCAGACGCCCAGCAAAGACGAGAGCTGAGAGGGAACGTGCACTAATCTGTAAAAAAAAAACAACAACAAAAAAAACCCAATTATAGTTCCACACCAGGAGGGGGCAGTAGTCAATTTATCGTATACGGGTGCTCCCTGAGTTACGATGGCTCGACTTACGATTTTTCAAAGTTACAATGATGATTGTGATACACTAAAAATGTAAAATATTTAGAAAATATTTAATATTCGTGGGCAGGCTTCGCTGGAAGGCCAGCGTAACAGCATATGATGTACGATAAGTTTGGACGGCACCCGGAAGTACGCGGACAACGCCCGGATGTATGCGTCACTCACCTTGCGTGGTGCCTCACTCTCTCCCAGAACTCACAGAGTTACCTTGTGTATCGGTGTACCATACAATGCATTACCGCGTGTTTTTTTGTGTGCTTCAAGAGCTAATTTGAATTCAAAAGCATGTCTTCTAAACACCCCAGCATATCTCCTACAGAAAATGACTCCTAGGTAGGCTATGCTAAGCTAGGCTAAAATACCTAAGTTAGGCTAAGCATTGGCCTACGACGTTCGACCTGCGATATTTTCGACTTACAATGGGTTTTGTGGAACGCACCTCCATCGTAACTTGAGGACTACCTGTATTGTGTATTTTTCGACAAAAACTGAAAATCCAAAGAACAACTATTAGGACTATTTGTCAAAGAACAACAAGTCATACATCTAATCTATTTATAGTTCCGTGTAACTTTGAGGAACACCCGCAGGATCACAAAATAATTGCATTTCTGTTCTCACTGGTGTTATAGAAGCTATAAACAGTCGTGCCTCCCCAAACCTCTTTCTTTCCTCTGTCTTGAGAAAAGCACACAGCTTGTCATTTATATGAGACATGGCAAACTGTGAAGCCCTTTAAAAATTAGTGCTTTAACTTTCCTAGAAAGCACCAACACTGGAGACTCCTTGACAAAGTAGTAAATCTACATCCCTGTGTGAGGAAACCGGAGTACCCGGAGGAAACCCACACGGACACGGGGAAAACACCGGAACTCCAAACAGAAAGGCACCCAGGTCGACCCCGGGGATTGATCCCAGGACCTTCTAGCTGTGAGGCGACAGTGCTAACCACTAAACCCCCGTGACACCCTGTTATAATGTAAATAAAGAACTAACTTGCTTCACAAGTGTAAAAGCACCTGTAACAGATAAAAAGGAAAAGAATGCGTCGTTCTTTAATTAATAAAAAAAAGAGTTGTCAGAATTGTAGTTGTACTAGAAGAACTGTAGGCTCAGATGGCTCTGTTCTTGGCTTGCTGGGGCGGACCTTGATGTGGTCTTCTTCCACCGTAACTCATCTGCCTCAAGATGTAGCATTTTGTGTATTTTGAGATGCCTTTCTGAGCACCATGGTTGTACAGAGTAATTATTAGTGTAACCATAGCCTTCCTGTCAGCTCAAACCAGTCTGGCACTGACACCCACGCCACACCTGAAGCGCTTGATGAAGCGCTTTTTTCACGATTTGACCCGTCGCACTGATGCCACGTGATTGGCTGATTGGAAAAATACATGAACGAGCAGGTGTTCCTAATAAAGTGGCCGAGACATCGAATAGAACCTGCGACGCTTTATTGCAAAATGCACTAGACTGCGCTAGAAGCCGGCTGAAAGGGTCGAGTATCGAGGCGAGCATCAATAGAAATCGGAGTGCGGCCATTAGACAGAATGAACAGCAGCAGAAAGAAAAGAAAGAAATAAAGAAAGGGATGAGACCCAAAAAAAGAGAGACAGAGAAAAAGAGAGAGGCTCACAGGCACGGAGTGAGAGCGAGTGAGAGGGGGACAGTGAGAGAATTGTTCCTAACAGACTGACTGTCCTTTTAGTCTTATCTCTCACAGGTTCTCTTACTGAAAACCAAGGAGCGAGACACTGAGAGAGAGAGAGAGAGAGAGAGAGAGAGAGAGAGAGAGAGGGAAAAAAAGAACAGTTTGCTCCTATTACCCTTTCTCTGATTTCTTGTCTCTCTGTTTCGCCCCATTTCATTCCTCTCCATTTTCTTTTGTCCAATTCCTCCGATCGCTTTTTCCCCCTCCGTCTCGTTTCTTGTCCGTCTTCTCCCCCAGTGTTCAGAGGTTCTGCTCTAAAAACTCGCTGCCCGTCCTGTCTGCGTATAAACACATTAAGAAACTATACTCAGGTTGCTCCAGTGTCCATGTGCCGCAGGCCATTTGTCCAATTTAGAGTCAAACTGATCGGTTAGTAAAGCTGTCAGCATCTACGACGCATTCGCAAATGAGTGCATTTGATACAGTCTGGACTACTGAACCGACAAATGGATTCATCCCGGTGTTGCGTTTGTGTCAAAATGATACTTTCAATTTTAGTTTTTAACTAACAGGAAAACTTACTCACTTCCAGTAACCACTTTATCCTTATCGGGGTTGTGGTGGATCCAGAGCTTATACCTGTCCTGATATAGTTTATATTGTGATTATATAAAGGATAAGTCCGAAACACGTACAGTGGACCCTCGGCTCACGAACTGAATCCGTTCCGAGACTGTTCGTGACCAGATTTGTTCGTGACCTGAATAAATTTTTCCCATTGAAATGAATGGAAATCCAATGAATGTGTTTCAGCCTCAAAACCATGCTTTTAAAGTGTGTTATGGGTTTGTGTGGGAATAAAACATACAACAACGGAAAAAAAATGCTGCAAACGTTCTTTTATGAGTTTTAACACTGGAAAAAAGTTTGAAAAATCCTTAATTGCACAAAAACTTACTGTAAACTACAGAGAAAACTAACCTTGCATGAGATGACTTCTGGCGTTAAGGAAGTGAGGCGGACGACGGGCAGGGAGGAGGTTACTAGACAGCCAATGAACGCACGTCTGACCGAGACCGATTAAAGGGACACGTGCGTCTTTGTTAGGTAAGCAGTATGCAATTGCGCAATACGCAAACAGGAAATGGGAAAACATTGGCGCGTACGAAGCGGATGGGGAAAATGGTCGGGGCTGGGTTTGTTCGGAACCTGATTATGTGGTCGTTGGCAAATTTTTTTGGTTGGGAACCAATTTGTTCGTGTTCGGAAGCGTTCGTGACTAGAGGTTCCACTATACTATGAAGCCCGTCTGGGGTGCTGTCTGAATTCTGGCAAAAGAGCCCAAAATTAAAAACATTTTTACACAGACACCCTTATCCAGAGCAACTCACTTATACAACTGAGCAGTTGAGGGTTAAGGGCCTTGCTCAAGGGCCCAGAGCTACCACGGTCTCCCAAAGCAAAGCCTCAGGTTTTGACCAGGATCGGGCCTTTCTTTCTAGAAATTGTGACATCATCAATAAAACCAACTTATTCCTAATGTTGTAACTAAGTCAAACTCGGTCCATGTTTACTGTTTTGATAATAAGTCAAACGTCAGCAACTGGACACATAGTTAAAAGAATGAAACGTCTCCCAAGATATTGTGTAGAATCAGTAGGGAGCCTCGCACGACTTCTTTGCGTCATTCTGTTTAACTGGAGTTTAGTTTTGGCTAGTTTTGCTCTGTTGTTGGGAGATCTCGCCTTAGAAACACTGATGTACCCCTGGTAATACCTTTACACTGTAAAAAAAAATGACCATAGATTTTGACGGTAGTTTACCGCCAGCTTGGGTTGCCAGGAAAGTACTGTAAAATGTACAGTAAATAATTTTTAACAAGACATATTTGCGGTAAAGTACTGTAATCCCTTTATGTTACAAATAAACAACACAAAAGTCAGCATAGCTCACTTAGCTGATTCAGGATACAGTTGAGCTGAAGGTTAAAAGGGTTGTATGCAACCATGTTAGAACATCCAACCTTCTGAGCTGTATCCAACACCTTAACCATTGAGTCATTCCAATGACACCGCAACACGCCAGCACTGATTCAACTACCTCTAACACTGACTTAGCTCCACTGAGAGATTGTGTTGTATCAATGCGAGGCCAGTTGTGGCCTCAGTTGAAGCCAGTTGTGCCAGTTGTGGTGGCTCAGTGGTTAAGGCATCGTGTTACAGGTAAACTGGTCATGTGGTCAAATCCCAGCACTGTCAGGCCGCTCTGATTGGGTCCTTGAATAAGACTCTTCAGCTCCGTCCTATCGTGCATCGAGAAAATACGACGCGTCGTGTAACATGTCTAAGATTTTACAGTACTTTGCCGTTAATATGTTTTACAGTTGTTTACTGTAAATTTTAAAGTCCTTTACTGGCAACCCAAGCTGGCGGTAAATCACCGTAAAAATCGACAGTGTACCTTAAGACGTTTAGCAAGCCAGGATACCCCTAGATCTAGTTTTCAGAAATCAAAACAAACCTAGCAGATTTGCTTTCTTTTTTTTTCTTCTTCTTTTCTTTTTTTTTTTTAAACACTAGGCTCGCTCGGGTTTTCAGAACATGCGCTTAAAGTGCGGTATAAAGCACGGGCCTTGTGTCAGTAGTTCATCAGTAAAACGTGCTCCATTGCTGATAGGACAAAAGCATTAAGGGGTGGGGCATGGTGGGTGGGTGGGTGTGGGTGTGTGGGTGGGGAGGGGGGGATAATTAGATATCAAAGGCAGGAGCGGGGACAGGGAGGCAGGCGCGGGCCCGCTCTGATGCTAAAGCACTTATTAATGAGATAGGCCTTATCTACCGTCCTTGGAGGAATTCTGTCTTTGATCGGCCCCACTTTGGACTTAATACATTTTTGATTGATAGGCCGAGATGACAGTGGAAGGAGGCGAGGGGACGGGCGCGAGGGACAGCAGGGAAGAGATGGAGGCGCATGCAGAACGATGCCCTTCACATGATAGGGTAACCTGCGAAACATGAACATGGGAGAATGCGAGCAGAGTACATACCAGGCCCGCATTCATTCCTGATCAGTCTGATTTCAGGTTAAAGGAAGAGTGAGAGCGAGTGCTCGGAGCTGATTTCTATCAGAGTGTCTTAACTCGGGTCCTCAGGCCCCGACACACTGCACACTTTCCTAACTCCCAGCTCACCTGATCCAGATCATCAGCTAATTACTACGCCTTTCAAACAAAGATACGTCGGGTGCCCTTAGGAAAATCCAACGTTTAATTAACCTTAAAAAGTCGTAATTTTATTACTAATATAATTGCTATGCACTATGACCTGGAGTAACCCCACCTGGTATCTCTGTGCTTCATATTTAAGAAATATAGCTAGAATAAAGCGCTATACGGGACAACATGGTACTAATATGGTTACCCATAAACTCACCTTTGTTATCCCGACGTACGACAGAAATAAAAAAACAAAGCGGAATATATTACAGGGGAACTATAACTAAAACTGTGCATGGAAGCGGAAGCCTGCGGACTTGACGTTGAAGTGGGGTAAAATGGCCTTAATAATTAGGCAGGACACGCGCAATGCACATGCACACATGCAACGTCACATACGAAGCAGGAAAGCGTTTCTTTTACGCGAACACCGAGAGAGTTATGCTCGCACATACCTCCGCGAGGACAGACTTATCTAAATCAGTGAAGCACGATCACGGGAAGCTGTGGCACACTGTGTTCAGTTGCAAAGTTTATAACTGAGTATTCCTACGAACTAAAGAGAGCGAGAGGGAGAGAGAGAGAGAGAGATGGAGTAGATAGGCAGAGAGATGGAGTAAAGGTGAGATGGAAAAGAAAAGCGCAGGAGGAGAGAGAGGCGGGTAAAATCAAAGACACCATAACTAAAAGTCTGTCACAGTCCGTCACGTCCATTCATCAAAAAAGCCCACCAGGCAGCACAGGACAGCCCACAGGAGAGCGAATCGATCAGCCTGACAGGTACATTTCACAAACCCCGATCAATCATTCTAATAAAGCTTGAACAGGTGAGCGTTGTTCTAAAGGACAGCGGGAGAACGGATCGCCACGAGGGAGGCGTAGAAATCTCGCAGGACAAAAGGAGCGGAATAAACGGCCTGTGACATCTGTAAAAGTAATCCGACGTGCGCCAGGGTGCATAAATAAATAAATAAATAAATAAACAAACACACACTCAGGAAGTCAAACAGATCAGTTCTTAATTAAATAATAATAATAATAATAATAATAATAATAATAATAATAAGGGAATGAATAAAATGAATAAAAAACACAGAAGTAAGATATAACGTTATGCATTTTCATAGAAACAAATCTTGAATTGCATTTTAAATAGAATTTGGGGAATTACAACGTAACTAAGCAAACGTTGTTTTGTTTGTTTTATCTCTGCGTGATTCTCTGCTATTTATATTTCTGGACAATTATCCCATGTAACGAGTGACTGAATAATAAATTATGTAAATAAAAGTACCCTGAACAGCCCGATATCTAGTATAAAGCCACGCAACTGATTCATGATACAAAACTTTACATTACTGCACCTTTATTACAATGTAATAAAACTGTACTTACAATGTACCAAAGCATGAACAAAGCATGAAAACTCTCATTTCAATGTAGCCATTCTTCTAACTTCAGAAAACTTTTCACCGTCTGTTCTGGATCGTTCCAGTACAGGTATAAGGATACGTGAAGTGAAAATTTAGCGAAATCTAATTCACGCGATGAACATTAGGCAGCCTGCAAGGTCAATATCGTGTCCACGTGTTGTCAATAAGGTGCAGGCTTTTATGCCCTCATAATGTGGCAATTTAGATTACGACATGACGGAGAGTCGCAGGGGCAGACTGGCTGTAAAAGAGCTCCTGAGGAGATAAGAACTGCTCGAGTTTGGAGAAAAACGAAAACGACGAAGAAGAAAAAAAACCTCAAAGGGCAAAAAAAAAATGATTAAAAAGAGCAATCAAAGGCGCAAAGTCTGATAACCGTACGATTCATTAATTAGCACCGTTCCGCTTATGAGGCTACAGACGTTGAGGGTACAGGTTTGCCTCGTCTCTTGTAAAATAAAACGACTTGGTCGCTTACTGTTTGGGACGACCCGTGGCCGTCATTGACCTAAATGCATCCAGCAAGCCGCTAAACTGGCAACCTGAATTTGGCCAGGCCAACAGACTGGACAAAAGACTGGAAAATAAAGGGAAAGAAAGATCAGACCAGAAGAACAGGAAGAACAGGAAAAGGTACCTGAGGAGAAGAGAGGAGAAGGGTGTCAGACCATGTTTTAGTGGTGCATGTGCCACTCCTAGATGCAAGACAGACAGGAAGAGGACCATAAAGCATGCAGCGACAGCACACACATCACGCTGACAGGCCGGCCGGCTGCAGGACAGATAACGCAACCCTGCACTGCGCCTCTCCCGCTATCAACCCCATCCATCATCCACCCCTTCATCTACACCTCAGGCCGATGGCAGCCCACACAGGCACACCTGCCCCGGAACGCCCAGACCTCCATCAGAGCCCATCTCCATCAGGATATAAATGTATGCCAATTATCTAGAAGAAAGAGTCACACGTACGGATGACTGATCCGTCTTGTACACCAAGCAAGCTAATAGTGGTCTAGCATGAAAAAAAAAGTGTGTATATATATATATATATATATACTTTATAAAAAAACAATCAACAACAGAGCGGTGTGATGCGTTCCAGCATGAAGTGGATTTCCTGTTATACTCCAAAGTTGATTATTCTCCAATAAGACCACATGGTTTATTCATATTGTACAACACGTGACACTGGAGGCTTCTTTCAGAGACGATAAATAAACATCTCACAGAAGAACACGCCATATCCGCAATTAACCCTTTTACCTCGATTGTCAGCCGTACGGATTCCTGTGTACGCTGCCGCGGATTAAACCTCGGAGAAAAATACTCAACTTCCGGACTAATCAGAATCAGATTCAGTTGGGAACTCGTCGGCGTGTAAACGTGTAAAACTGATTCTTTGAATATCAAAGACCGTTTTCACTAACTTCATGCTAAACGGCTCGCGTTGCAGGTCTGGTACAAAAAGTTAGTGTGATTTTTTTTCTTTCTTTCTTTTTTTTTTATGTATCAAATCAAACAGCTGTCACTAAGTTTCCCCGAGAGCTCCTTCGTTTTGACCGTGGCCTAATTTGCACAGGTGCGTCCAGCCAGTGCCTTGTGTTTCCTCTGACAGAAATTACAATTAGGGGAAAATGTATTCAAAGAAAAGCAAATGACCCTTCAGGGCCACCATTGTTCCCTCATCACTCCGGGTTTTGTTTGCGTATCTCTCTCGCCTCGCTCGCCCTTGTTGCTCGTAAAGAGGGTGCGAAGGGGGGTAATTATGCAAATAGGTGCTGACACTTTGGGGAAACAATGTAGATAGGAACACCCCTTTTCCACACGTCCAGGCGTATTTACCCACACACACACACACACACACACACACACACACACACACACACACACACACACACACACACACACACTCTAACACAC
>JAQMCW010000016.1:14187471-14211128 GCA_030068335.1 Chrysichthys cranchii | reverse complement strand
ACTCATCGGCATGATTGTGTCAATGACATTACTAAATGGGCCAGGAATACTTCCAGAAACCACTGTCGGTAAACACAGTTTCCCTCTCACTCTCACTCACACACACACACACACACACACACACACACAGGTTGTGTAGGTTAGTTTCTCTCTCTCTCACTCACACACACACACACACACACACACACACACACACACACACACCCCCCGAGCTGGTCTCACCTGTTTGCGGTCTGATTTGTGCTGTACCAGGTTCACCTCCCCGTAACTCCCCTTACCCACCACTCGGATAAACACATAGCTGTCCATGATTCTGAAACTTCAGTGACTACACGGACATGTTACATAACGGCTCCGTAAACAAACCACGAGCTTTCCTCAAGTCTCACTTGATGCACGAGCGACTTGTTTGTGCTGATATCACTAAACTAGTTCAAACTTTGATTTGTTTTTCGTGTGTTTGTGTATGTGTCAGCGATGCTACAGGAAGTCATCAAGCCAGGCTTCTTCGTCACCAAGCAACCTGCCCACGTGACCCCTGGAGTTTACCGCATTAATCCCGTGAATGAGAGTCGTTTCTCCCCGCAGCGCCCTCTTGAGGTTAGGAGGACGTTCACGTGTCCCTGCTGTAAATGCACTGTCTAGCCGAAAGGTTGAGTTTTGACTTTTTAATCATCTCATTCCAGATCTAATCCCCCTTTTTACTGGGATAATAAGCTCCATTCTTCTGGGAAGGCTTTCCACTAGGTTTTGGAGTCTGGCAAAACTTGGGGATTTGTGTTCATTCAAGCTGCCCATAATTATATTTTTGTTTTCACAAAAGAGGACACAGGGACACAGGATGGCAGAGTGGGGCAGATGGAGTCCCACAAAATGAATGGCCACTGTAGAAAACAAAAGCCAAACATGGACATTTTTTAGGTCTTAAAAAGAGGATGTGGCCAGGAAAAAGCTGATGTATGGTCAGTCTAAAACCATGTTTTCATGGAGTGCCCAGGGGCATTGTCATGCTGGAACAGGTTTGTGCCTTTTAATCCTAGTGAAGAGAACTTGCAATGCTACAACACGTAAACACATCCCAGAGAAGCATGTGCTTCAGTTTGGGAAAGAACCACAATCATCACGTGTGTGACGGTCAAGTGTCCACAAACCTTTTGCCATATCATGTAGTCATACGATCCTTATCCTCTGTGATTGAATCGTTTCCAAGACTTCACTATGAAGCAAATCATTGCATAAATCATAAACACTGATTATAAAAATGCAATACTATCTACTCACATTGTACTGTACTACATAATACGGTGTATGTCTCCTCAGGGCAGCACGATGGGGCAGTGGTTAACACTGTCGCCTCCCGTTAAGAAGGTTTGGCCGACTGGGGTCTTTCTGTATGGAGTTTGCATGTTCTCTCTGTGCCTGTGTGGGTTCTCTCTGGGTGCTCTGGTTTCCTCCCACAGCCCAATGACATTGAGATTAGGTCAACGTGTGAACGTGAGCGTACATGCGTCTCTGTGTTAGCCCTGTGATAGGTTTTCGACCCACCCAGGGTGTACCCTGCCTCTTACCAAAGGCACTTGGGATTGACCCCAGCTTTCCTGCGACCCAAAACGGATATGTGGTTTAGATAACGGATGGATATGTCTCCTCACATCATTCACATACTGTATACAAGTGCTCCCCGAGTTACAATGGCCCGACTTACGATTTTTCGAAGTTACGATGATGATTGCGATGCGGTAAAAATGATAAAAACTCGCCTCGCGCGATGCCTCACTCTCTCCCGCAACTCACGGAGTTACCTTGTGTATCGGTGTACTGTACAGTGCATTACTGTGGGTTTTTTGTGTGTGCTTCAAGAGCTAATTTTAATTCAAAAGCATGTCTTCTACAGGAAAAGACTCCTGGGTAGGCTAGGCTGAGCTGGGCTAAGCTAGGTTGAGATACCTAAGCTAGGCTAAGTGGTTCGACGCAGTGGTTCGACATACGATATTTTCGACTTACGCTGGGTGTGGCTTAACTTGAAGACGACCTGTATACATATTCTTATATCTCCATATGATTAAAAGTCATTTATTTTGGGTTGGTTTATCATATTTTCTATTTGTAACTTACTGTATATCTGGAAATAGATCTTGATCTCTTTATTAGATGTTTGAACACGTGTAGGTTAACACACCTGATTATTATTATTAATAATAATAATAATAATAATAATAATAATAATAATAATAATAATAATAATAATAATAATAATAATAATTCTGAGTAAAATTCTAAATCTGGGTCAAACTGACTTGTAAGCAAACGTTAGTGTTCTATTTCTTTCTTTTTTGCTAGTTAATGGTGTCAAGGCTCGTTTTCACCACTAGGTGACGCAATTCCTAAATAAATCTTCTTTCTTTTTTTAAACCACAACAACGTCACAAATAATGTCCATGCAAATGGCAGCTAGTAATAGGGACTGATCAATAGACATACCCTCAGTTTATTTGTCTGAGGTGAGATAAAGAGACTATAAAGCCTAGTATCCTAGATAAGATGAACAGGATAAATAATAATAATAATAATAATAATAATAATAATAATAAAAGGATAGCTATGATAAGAACGACCTGCTGTAATCATTTACGGTTGATTTATTATACTGACATACAATCTACATTACATTACGTTACATTTCTTTACATTTTAATCAGAAGCACATCCCATATTCATGTTTCACAGATGATGTATTTGAAGTTTGCATGAAGAAATACAGCTTCAGCATTGATATGATATGTATTAGTGTAAAAAAAAAATGGGGTCTGGCATTCAAAACAATTCAAACAAGCCCAGTTTACATTTATTTTCAAGCTTTTTCAATAATAATAATAATAATAATAATAATAATAATAATAATAATAATTATTATTATTATTATTATTATTATTATTATTATCTCTTTCCTCTGCTTTACTGGTTATTTGTAGGTATTTGGAGTATATGTAAATATATACAATATAGCTATATATGTATATGAAATTTGTGTGTGTGTGTGTGTGTGTGCGTGTGTGTGTGTGTGTACAATTGTCACTCATCTTCATGTCATAAATAAAAGCAAACCACACCCACAAAAAAAAATCTTCAAGAATTTAAGGAAGGCCTGCGACGCTCATCATTCCCACGAGACCTATTTTTGTTTTGTTTGTTTTGTTGTTATTAAAAAAAAACAAACTGAGCCTATCAGCCAATCACAACCGCTCCTTGGTTTACCTCAGGGTCTTTCGCCTATTGGTTCCCAGTTAATAAACCACGCCCCACGCGCGCTCCCCTAACTGCCCCCTTTTTTTTTATATATATATTTCGAACTCTGTGACGTCAGCGGTGCGCTGCTTTTGGAGGGCTCGTGAGAGGAAGCCGAGCTGCACTGCACACATACCGGGCCGGGCACGCGCGCGCCACATCAACTCAGCTCAGCTCAGCTCATCTCCGCTGTTCAGGTAGGAAGCAACACTGTCCGCTCACACACACACACACACACACACGCGAGCGCGGGCGCGCTGAGGCGGCACGGGTTCAGTCTCGCCCTGAGGGAGGTGGTGGTGGTGGTGGTGGTGCTGTCGGTGTTAACTGTGACTTATTTCCACACTGTTCTCTCTGTAGAGGAAGAGACGCGCGCGCTGTGTGTATATTATCTCAGCGTTAGGTTCCTCGTGCATTAAAGCTCGTTCATGTGCGTTACGCTGCACGCATTGGGGCAGTGCTCGTGCTCGTGCTCGGTGTGTGCTCTCAGTGGAGACTTGTTGAGGAGCAGGCTTTCAGGATGCAGGCTGCCCTGACCCTCCTCCAGACTCCATTCAGCCAAAGAGCCTCTACAGTGCAGTCAGGAGTGAGCTCAGGGGCTAGGGGATCATCACACACCTCCTCGGATTGGAGCAGTAAAGGCACCATTTAAAACCAGCTGTTATGATGGGGTTATAACCCTGGGGGGGGGGGGGGGTATGAAAAGGCACCCAGGAGTTTCCTAAAACTTCCAGCTCTGTACAAAGTCAAACTTATGCAAGCCAATCAGTGCTGCTGGGAGGAGGAGTGCTGACTAGTTGGGTTCATCATTCAAGATTGGAAGAGTCCACTGTCCTCTTTCCCGCCTGTCTTTCTGCCCGTCTGTCCGCTTATCCACCTACCCGCCTGTCTTTCCGCCCGCCTGTCTTTCTGCTCGTCTGTCTTTCTGCCTGTCTGTCCGCTTATCCACCTGCCTGTCTGCCCGCTTGTCCGTCTGTCCTTCTGCCTACCTGTCCGTCTTTCTGCCCGCCTGTCTTTCTGTCTGTCCTCTTGTCCGTCTGTCTTTCTGTGCGTCTGTCCGCTTGTCCATCTGTCTTTCCGTCTGTCCGCTCGTCCGTCTGTCCGTCTCAGGCTCTTTCCCCCCACTTTATTCCTGCTGTATCGACGTGTCCTCCCGTGTTTTAGACCCCACCTCGCTTTGAAGTTCTGCATTTAATCCTGAGCTGTCACTCTAAAGTCTGTCCCAAAGGCCTGCGTGCACAGCCTCACACGAACTACAGGTTCAACTATTATCAGTCGCTGCATCGACACGTCTGACATGTCATGTGACATCGGCATGCGAAAGGAGCCGTCAATGAGACATGTCTCACTCGGGATTTCACGCGCACGCTCGAGGACAGCGGCCTGAGCTGCTTTTCTCTCTCTCTTTTTTTTTTTTTTTTTTTTTTTTCTTGGCCTGTGATATAATTCACCTGACAGACGCTGGACTCCCTCCATATCCGACACCATCTTTCATCCAGCCAGGCTTTCAATCTCGCGTTATGCTTTAATGCAAAGTGTACTGCAAATGTCGACCTGAGCGGGAAGAGATTGTTATCAGGTGCAAAAGTCGTAAAAGCCGACTCTGTTGCGGCAGCACTGTGACTTCTGTCTGGGTTCGCTCCAAGTCATTAGTGCCGGAAAGTGCATTATTACAAAGGTGCCCTTTGGACCTGGATGGGGAAGTTGAGGAACATGCTGGGGGGGGGGGGAAGAGTCCACACCCACCTACACAACATGTGCACCACTTTCCCATGCTGTGTGTCTAACATGGAGGAAATGATCCATGTGGGGTGTTTGGTTGCTATGTTTATGAGGATGTTAATAAACAATAGTCTGGTTGCAAGCTCACGGAAATGGATAGGAAACGTGCACAGAGGAACAAACTCGATTCACACGACGCGAGAGAATCGCCAGGGTGTCTCAGGCCTGTCGGCGTGCTCAGAGGTGCACAGGTTTTCCGGATGAATATCCAAGCAGCGTGGCAGTCATCACTGCTGGGTCGTGTATAGTGTTTAATTTTTTTACAGAAAGGATATGGTGAGAGAACTAGCATTTCTAAAGACACCCACAGAAAGGCCTTCCACGGATGGAAATCATACGTGGGCTACAATTCACCGTGACCTTTTAAATTCTTATTTATTTATTACATTTTCCCCCCACAGTTGCGCTCGGGTCACGATGGCAGAGGTGCCGGCATCTCCAGTTTAGTCATTAGAATAGCATTCGGGATTTCGACCCCTTCGCTCAGAGAATTTCAAAAAAGTTGTCAAAAACAAACAACCGTGCGATCAAAGGGGAACAGAAGCCGCACAGCCGGAAAAGGAAATTCACCGAACGAGACCGGGACGACCGGCATCTGGTTCACATCCGGTGGCGGTTACTTTCACATCGCATTCAATTTATCTAGATGAGCATTGACCGAGGAATACTTCTGAGCCAGGAGACAACAAGAAACATGAACCTGGGACGGTGGTCTCGTTGATCAGTCAGTCAGTTAAATAAATAAATAAATAAATAACCATGGAGGTGCAGCTTATTCTTAAGTTGTGGCCATACCGGCCGACTGTTTTCTTCCTGTTGTTTGCCTCACAGCTGGTGGTTTTTTGGTAAATTCTTTCCGCCTGCTAGGATTTTCTTGGTATGCATGCGGGCATCTCTGCGTAATGACCTAGGCACGTGCGACTTTATATACATATACGTATACATAATTGACCCAAATTGGAAAAAAGTGTTTTGAGTATTGCTTCACTTTTATTAAAACATATCTGAGGGGGAAAAAGGGAGAAGGAGAGATTTGTGCACCCAAGTTTGAGTTGTTTTTTGTGTGTATGTCTCTTGTGTCTTCTGAGCAGCCATGGGACACCAGTGAGTATCTTCTCTTTCTGACGAGCTCCAACCGTTCTGAATGCTGCATGCATGCTGGGTACGACTGTCCCCGTTTGTCCCAACTGTGAGGCGGTTACTGACTGCTCAATACCGCTCAATCTGTCCTCCTACATGCCCGGTCCACACACTGACCTACGATCCCTTCTGACCTTTCACCCTGCATGCACGCCAACACTCAGGCTCTTCTGTTGTTCTGTTTTCTTTCCTCTGGGATAAACCGGATGCGAGCCATGCCAAAGCATTCTTACCTGTCTGTATGTTTCTACAGTACCGAGCGTCTCAGAAATGTCTGCGTATCCGGTAAAGGATCCGGGTAACGCGTCGGTCTCGGTTTAGCTCGAGAACATATCTCTGGAGCTGGAAACTTTTTTTTTTTTTTTTTGTTTTTTGTTTTTGTTTTTTAATTAATTTTTTCATTTTTTTCTGGAAAGAAATGACTGCAGAGCTCCCGTAGACGACAGTGTATATCTTTGGCATCATCTTGCATGTTTAGATGTGGTCTAAATTTGACCATGTGTTACATTCTTCACTGTCTTTTGGCTGTTAAGAGGAGTGTCTTTGGCTTGCCAACTTTCCAGAAAGAAGAAACTTTCAAGGAAGTTTGTGGCTTCTCGAATCAGGTTCGGCGAGTTTCACCCTTCGTTGGAAATCACCTTTCTGGAATAAAAAGCATGGCGTTTCTGATTTTGTTTTGTTCTTTTTTTTATCCTCCCTTTTTTTTTTTTTTGCTATCCAATAAATCTGTTTCTCTGTAAACGATTTCATGAGAATGAGAACAATAATAATAATAATGATGGTAATAATAATAATAATAATAATAATAATAATTAATCCTAACAATAATGGAGCCCCGCTGAACCCCGTGCCTTAAATATTCTGTGGAAGTCTGCGCCAGTAGAAGAAGCCTTAAAAAGCCAAAAGTAATCTCAGTTATAACTGAAGTGGCACAGAAAACAACAATCAGCCGTGACTGAGTCTGTCCTATGGCCCTCGTAGTGATCAGGGGATTATAAACTCTTGAGCTCAGGCCACACGCGTTTACGCTCGCTGCGTACCGGTTTAGCGAGACGAGCCGCGTGGTTTCGTTCACGTCGCCGAGACCGCATGGTGGATGTCAGCCCTCGGACTAAACGCTCTTTCCTGTCGTTTACAGCTTCTCGTCTTTAAACATGTAAATTTGAAAGTTTTGAAAGACATTACCCAACATGTATATATACACATGCCTTTAGGTTGCACCACTGCGCTCATTTAGGGAAGTGAAACTTCACATCCTGCGGTCAGCCGAAGCTCAGAAGCAGCGAGGCGTACTTATCAACTTCAGTCTCTTCAGTCTGTGACTTCCTGGCTAGGCTTTTTTTTTTTTTTTTTTTTTTTAATTATTATTTTTGGTAATCAGCTGTGAGACCCTAGAGGTCCCTTTTGCCTCAGCAAAATCTTCTTTTGCTAACATTGCAAAGTGCTTCCAGCACTTTCAGACCTCAGATGAACGGCATGGACTTACAGATGTCTACCGGCTTTGCTCTTTGCCACTTAAAGGTTTTTTGGTGCCATGTTGAATAATTAATTAAGGATGATTAACAGGATCTTATGGACGGCACGGCGGTGTAGTGGTTAGCACGGTCACCTCGCAGCAAGAAGGTCCTGGTTCGATCCCTGGGGGAGGTTGCATGTTCTCCCTGTGTCTGTGTGGGTTTCATCGGGGTACGCCGGTTTCCTCCCACAGTCTGAAGACATGTACAGACGGGATTAGGCTGATTGGGTACTCTAAATTGCCCGTAGGTGTGAAATGTGAGTGTGAATCTCTTGTGGCGCCCTGCGGTGGATTGGCGACCTGCTCCGGGGGGTAACCCCGTCTCTCGCCCAAAGTCAGCTGGGATTGGCTCCAGGTTCCCTCCGCGACCCTGAACAGGATCAAGCGGCATATCCGTGTATAATACTCTTTCTGTCTTCTCTTAGGTCCTGTACGTGCCATACAGTGCCAAGCGGCCTCCACGGGGCCCGGTTGACATTTCCGTAGCCAAGCGCGTTCTACAGGGCCCAACGCCCAACCCTCCCCTAACTCGGGACTCGGGTTCATGCTCTCACGCACACAAACGTCCACACCTACAGATGATAAAACTCGTAAAACTGTATCTGTGTCGGGTACGAGGCAACGTTCAGAGAGTTATATCATGGAGAATGGGGGGGGCTGGATCAGCGCACTCATGAATTGTTTTGGAGCAACGCTTGGACCCCTGAGACAAATTCTTTCCCAATGGAAAGCCATCATATGAAGAGATCTCCTCTAAATGCCCGATTTATTTGTAGATCTGTACGATTCGCAGGTAGAGGTAAACATGCAGGCGACGTCTCCGATGTGAAATCCGGTCCCCAGACGCATGTAGATTCGCGGTCTGCGAACATCTTCAGCATGGGCTTCGCTTCCATTTTCAGTTCCCGACGGGATTAAATGAGGCTTGGCACCTTGGCACGTTGACTAAAGAGGAGATAATGTGCTGTCGTCTGTTGGGTTAAGAACCACAAAGCATTACATATTCCTTTTACAATTTTTTTTTTTTTTTTTTTTTTTTGTAAATTATTGTTTCTTTTTTTAAGAAGCAGTCAAAGGCAAACAACGTGCAGATCGTCATGAAACGTACGCTGGGTCAGTCTACCAGTGTAGTCCTGGCGAGACGGGATTTGGCCCGTCTCCCACAGCATCTATCTCCAGAGTCTTGGAAAGCGGACTGTTATTAAGCCGGTTATTTTGGTCCGAGAAGCCCTCCCATTATTGCCTTTGAAAGGCTGTGTGTGCGTGTGATGATTGATGCGCCCACTATTTGTGCCATCCCAGTGCCCTAAAAATAGGCCCAAAGCACACGTTGCACACAACCCGACTCCACCCGGGGTATTACGGGGTCCCGTGGAGGATATATCGAATAAATCGTGCACGACTTTTACCTAAGGGATTAGTGATTTCACTGGGTTCGGTTCGTTTTGTTTGAGGTCAGCGAGGGGGTAGGTTATACCGACGCAGTGCGTTCGAAGATCACAATTTCATACCGACACCAACACGATGACCCGTACGTCCCGGAAAGACCCCCGAGCATGCGGGCGGTGTCTGGGGATTATTTTAGATCTGCGACATTTTTCCGAGGCCTGTGAGAGTCTCTCTGATCCTGGAGTTGATGTGGGGTTTTTTGTTTTTTTTTGGACAGGATGATGAACTCCTAGGGAAGCTCTTGCGGGGAAAGTGCGTGGAGGCGAGACTATCGCAGAGAGGAGCTCGGTCGTTCAGCTCATCGATCCCAAGTGCATCATGGGACGGCCCATGCGTTCCGGCGTCGCAGATATTCCGAGGTCGAGATACAAAAGTGATTTATTAGCACACAGAGTAATTGCAGTCAGGTCACTAGGTGACGCGGTTCCCGAAACGAACGCTAAGAGTCTGCTAACGAGGTTTCCTTGGAAGTCATTCGAGGTGGTCGTAAACTATTTTCAAGGATCGATGAACGGTTTGCGGTTGCCAGACGCGTAAAACGAGCGTAGACGGGCGCGTCCGGGGAGGCAGTCGAACACTGAAGCGTCGGATTGCTTGAAAACTATTAGGCTCAGTGATGAAGTTTGCATATCCAGGAGCATAAGTGTTTAGGAAAAACGCAGACTTGGATTCAAAAGAAACGTTGGCGCGTGCATGAGAGCAGTTCATCAGCGACGTCGTGTGGGAAGATTTTCAACTTTAACTTTTTAAAAAAAAACCTTCTTTTTTTTTTTTTTTGTCTGAAATCATTGTACGTCACAGTACGAGTCAAGCTCAAATTAAGATTAGCTCATCCCATCCTAGCTGTAACCTCGTCCTTATGAAGGCGTGCAAAATGTGCTTTTCTCGTTTGTCCGTTAGAATTCCTCAAAAGTGCAACTTTCTGAATTTTTCCAATGGATTAGACATGCTAAAAAATTGAATCCCGGTCTTGCATCAAACGACTTTTCAAGTCGATTTCACGGTTGCAGGCAAATTTCCAGTTTTCGGTGGTCAGTACAGCTCTCTTAAGACTTTAAGTCTGTTTTTCTCGTCTTGATGTTCGGATAAACTCCAACAGGGTTTGTTATCATCTTTAATCTCATCTTGGATAAATAGTGACTAGGCAAAATCCCGTTTTTTTTTTTTTGTTGTTTTTTTTTTTCCCCCAAATCGTACATATTTGCTGGAAAACCGTTTGGCGTAAGGCTGGCGTAACTCTATAACTAATGCCTTGTTGCCTTTAGCTGTGAGAGGACGTCAGATGTGAGTCTTTTCAGAGTCTTTTAGAGTAGGGTTTAGCATTAGTTTATAAACAGAAATATTCAAATCCCTGCTCCATGCTTCAGTGAGTATGCAGCCGAGGCAGCGTTCACGAGCTAACCACACGCGTAGAGACTGCCGTCAGTAGCCTGAGAAAGATTTTAGAAATGCTCAAAGCTCAAACCGTTGCATCGGGCGTCGAATTGATAATGAAATGAAATCGTTTGAAACGTTTTTACAAAATGCGTCTCGGGATCGAATAAAAAGCAGTCCGTGAACGCGAAGAACCTTCCCATCTTGCATCGCGCTTCATTTAGTAGACGTGTTTATCCGTGCTTTAGGGCCCTTTCGGTCTGGTCTGTGATTTTGAATTCACTTTCGCAACAGCTTAACAGCTGGACTAAGCCAAAAAAAAAACCCCAAAACAAAACAAAAAACCGTAACGCATTCGGAGTAGAAACAACCGACCAGTGTGCACTTTAACCCTGGCGCCATGTACACGGGGATTTCCCCGATTCTGCCCCCCCGGGCGACCCGAGAACCTTTTTAGGAGAAGTTGCATCGCTTGAGACGTGTCAAAATGCGTTCTAGCTTTAAACTTTGACCTCTGCAGTCTCTCCCTCGATCTCCAGTCCTTCATGCGCCTGGTGAAATAATGTGACTTAACCTCTCATATTACCCCAGCTCCAACCCTGCTCCCGTCCCCGCTGCCTCCCAGATTACCGACAAGAATAAAAAAAAAAAAAGGCCGTGTTTATAATACACGCAAACAGTCGTTATTTTTAACCTTAACATCGAGGGTAACAAGACAAAATAAAGTAACACAGCTTACCATATGACCAAGAAACCTAGCATGCATGACTGAACCGTGCTTTCTGTCTCCCAGCTACGCGATATTCGATCGGAACAAGATGCCCCTGGGTGAAGATGGACACTCGTGGAAGAAAAAGACATCCGACATCAGGGAGATCTACGACTTCAAGGAGGTGTTGGGGACGTAAGTGTTGTCGCCGTTCTAGTGCTCTTAGCAGGATATGAACGTTGGAACGTCCATGGCGTAGGACGTACATGACAGTGGGAACTTGGAGCACGTGGCCGGGGCGGCCATGAGAGCGACGCGTTCTACGCACTTAAAAAAAAAAAAAACAAAAAAAACAAAAAAACAAATAGGCTCCTGTAAGATGTGGTTCGTTTGATTTACTGTTGATTTACTGTTTTGATTTCTGATATCGTTATGTGATACCCGAGTTTAAGGATTTGCCGGAGTACGCTACTACATTTTGAACACGAGCGTGGTCAGAAAATGACCCTCAGACTTTTGGTGCAAAAGGTATCCATGGTTTTCAAGCTAATGAAATATTTCTCTCATAGGTTGTCTATTTTTGGAATAAAAGGCAACGTAAGGATCGCAGGAAAGCCGTGGTAATATCCTAGCCCGGAGTATAGCCTCCATAGCAAAGTACGCGAGTAAATCTGCGGCCGTGGACCAGATAGATATCTCCCAAACATCCCGTATGCGGAATATTGTTCACGAGATGCTTGTACCTGAATTGTATTCCTGACTTCCAAAGTGAAAGCGTTCCAACGGCTTAGGGTTCTCGATACAGCAGCGCCCAAGCTCCGTACGATTAGCGCAAATTTTAACCACACGGACCATTTATTTTATTTATTTATTTATTTTTTGATAATTTCCCCACACGTCTGAGAAAAATATTGACGTTCCTAAGGTTTTTGTCCCCTTTCCAGGGTCATCCTGGCTTGGCTTTGTTTGGATAAAGAAGTGCTAGTTAGTGAAATTAGCTAGCGTATGCTTGGCCAGTTGCTTAGCGACAGTGTTCTCTCAAGTTTGTCTGCACGACCGGTGCGCATGTCGTGCGTTCCCTTTTCAAGTCGAAAGCAGAACAGCGCTAGTTATTTGTGAAGTCATAGTTAGCATGAAGCAGCCTGGTAACACCGGGGTGTTTTATTAGCGATCTGGGAGGTTGTAAGTGCGTCAGAAAACCCGATCTAGAATATTAGCATAGCCGTAATCGCTTGGCTACAATGCCTTTTCTCTAACCTTCTGGGGCATTATATTATTATTATTATTATTATTATTATTATTATTATTATTATTATTATGAAGCTAGCTAATGACTGAGGCTCAGTTTCACTAACTAGCACTTCTTCATACAAACAAAGCAAAGCCAGGATGACTCTGGAAACGGGACAAAAACATTGGGAACGTCAACATTCTTCTCCAACGTGTTGGGATTCCGGTCATATTAATAGCAGCCATATGTAGCCTGTCTTTGGTAACGCTTCGGTTGCGTAGATGACCGAGTTGACCTCTGTAAGGAAATTTTCGGTCTGGTTTTCCCAAGCCGGCATTCCCAGAGCAGAGCAGGCGCTCTCAAGCAGTTAGCAGGCAGTAATTTTGAGGCATGCGATGCTGGAAGGTCCTGGGAGAGAGCAAGCTGAAGGGTTGTCTAAAATAACAGCTTGCACCATGGCCTTATCACAATATTTCATGTGACTGTGTGTGTACGTGGATGGGCTGGCGATAAAAATGGACTTGACCTCGTGGTTCGTTTTATCCGTTTTGACTGACGTTAAGTCAAAACGCAAGACGTAAAAAAAAAAAAAAAAAGAAACCCACAAAAAAAAAACCCAGTCACGACGACAACGGTTCGCTTGCAGTCCTGGGATCGAACTCGTCACTTTCTGGGTGCGAGAACAGAACGGCACTGAATTTAATCACCAAGAACCTCTCTATCCAAGACTACGTGGTCGTTGGGGTAATATTTCCACCGAACTTTGTACCATTCCTCAGAAAAGGTGTCTTTTTTTTTTTTTTCTTTTTTTCTTTCTTTCTTAGTCCAAGACCTCAGTTCCTGGATACCCTGCAAGCCTGGACATGCGTTCAGCCTTGCAACCTCGCACGCTCACCTCGCACCATGTTTATGAGTTTTCCGACCCTCCTCTTGTCCAGGCACAGTGAGGAAAGCATCGTCAGCTCTCACCGCCTCGCTTAGCTCCGAGTTCACCGTGGGCTGGTTGTCTTGGCAACTGGAGCAGACACTTTCCATATGGACTAAAACAGTTGCTATGGAAACAAAGTTTTATTTTCTATTAATAATCTCGCCGACGAACGTGTGAGCGTTCGCGAGGCTCGGTTTAAATCTCGCCGAAATGATTTTCTTTCTTTCTTTCTTTCTTTCTTGTTTTCTTTCTTTTCTTTTTTTTGGGGGGGTCATGATTTTCGTTCGCTACGCTTCAGATCGAGGCAGTTTCCAGGAAACACCCCCCCCCCTGACATTTCACACACTCTTGTGTAGTTTCACATTCACAGGAACCTTTAGACTTCCACGTTTCCTCATTTATTCACACTTCTTCATTTTTATTTTTTACGCGTAAATGGCATGAAACGGAGCAAACGTTAAGTGGGAACTAGGTGGTATGAACTTACAGGAGGTTTGAGTCCAAATCAAGTGGTGAATGGTTGACCTCCGTGGACTGAATGCTCCCAAAAAAAAAAAAACTACCAAACTGGGGTTTCATGGTACAAATGCATGCCATTTGGGTGGTACCACAGGGGTGTATCCTTTACTTACAGGATTATAAAACTTTTATTCAGGTACATAATGGGAATTTCAACACGGACAGTCGTATTGTACTTCAGGGACAAAAATCTCCGTGTCCGGTACTTTTGTTTTCTTACTGTGTATTAAAACCAAAGTGTGTCCTCGCCTGTCCTCTCGTCCTACTCATTTCCAAAACAATGGATAACTCGGTGGGCCTTAGCAGTGCTCCAGGCCCTGGGCTTCCTCTATTGTTTCTCTAATTCATATTAATGTTGAGCGCAATCCCTCTACACGTTCATTAAATTTCAAATGGGGTCTCTTGTTCATCCCACACTGCTTTCATTACGGAAACAAGGACTGGCGTTTTGCTGGCATGTTATGGCTGACTGCATATGACTTTCCCTTTCTCCAAAAGAGCACTTTTTGCGCAAGTGTTATGTCATGCAGTTTGCTAATCGCTTCAATGGAAAGACGTGTGTGGCAAGGATGGCACGCAAGTCTTGCCTCAGGTGACACGGTGACACTCATGACTTGTATGTTTGGTTTTTGGGCGGCTCTTGTATACCGTCCTATTAAAACATACTTGGGTAAACTTGACTCGAGCATCAAATGTAAACTCGTCTTCGATAAGCGTCATATTTCTACAAGCTCTTCCTGACTCCAGCACCTGGCTAGGATTATGACCCGACCATAAAACAAGTACGGTTTCCCAGGATCATAATGAGTCTCTTGAGTAAATATTTGGATAAGTCAACTATTGTGTCCAACAGACTTTCTTTTCTTTGTTTTTTTTTTCTTTTCGCCCCCGGAGTTGTTTAGAGATGACTTAACAATTGTGCTTTTGTCCTTCTGGGACGACGTTGTCCAAAGGCAGTGGGTTGTGCGGCTCCGTTTCTGGCTTTCTTGACTCCCAGCTCCTGTAATTAAAAACTGAAAATAATTAATGAGTGCCAGCACTGCCCCAGGGTGGAGAATCTGTCCGTGTTCTTTCTCGGATGTTGATGTCGCCTGGTCTGGTCTTCACCAGCATCGTTGGTGAAACGAAACGATTCAGAACAGCTCCTACTGATCCTATATTGCACCGCATATGCATTTGGATGCACGAGTCATTAGAAAGATGGCTGTAGAAACTCTAGCCCATAGCATTGCATCTAAAAAAAATTCCTTTTATTGTAAATATTCCTTCAAGAGACTTCAGGGTCAATGAATGCGCATTTCTGTTGCTTGCCTGTGGCCAGAGAGTGCCAAGAGGGTTCGGAGGTTTTTCAGTTTTCCTGCTAAACTGGAATCCTGACGTAAGCTTGTTGTAAGACCTGCTCTGAAACGCTGCCGCAAGACCTCCCAAGCTACCTGCGAACATCCGAGATTTCTCAAACAGTCTCTCAAAACCGAAGCGCAACCATACTGAAGACCGTTGTTAAGCAACCAGGTCGATTCGCACACCCCGCGCGCGAGAATCGATTTTGCTGGTATGACCAGCAGATTGTTTTTCCGCTGGATCGGCTCATGAACCCCCTAGAGTAACACAGCGACACGGTTTGATCCATGAGAATCCCCAGCATGCTTTGCAGCCGAAGGTTGGCGGGGGTCAGGGCTGGAGTCATTTGAAAATCAGTATATGGATCTGCTGTTGTATGGTGTGCTGGTGATATCGGCGTGACCTGTTTTCCATTGCGCGAAGCTAGAACTGGGAGTCCTTTTCATCTTGGGCGACCGTCACGGAGCGCCACCCGTTTCCCGCGGCTCAGGGTTGCCTTGAAATTCCTACCTCGAGCGAATTTTATCCATGTTTTTACACATTCGCAAAGTACTCCAATCCCTATCTAGCCGTCGCGATGTCCAAATGCGGCGTAAAAGCCCCCGCTAGACTTGCTTGTTGATGTTCTGTGAAGGTATTTGACCCTGTGACCTATTATGCAATTCCTCCGTGGATCATTAACATTGTAGATGTGACAAACAAATAACGAGCAGTGTTTTTCGGTCTATTTTCGGCCTTGAGTCTCTGGCTGATAAAGTGGAGCTGATAAACCCGCGACGACTTTCCTCCCGGACTTTCTGGAAATTCGCCCTCAAGTTTTGCGAAAAATAAATAAATAAATAAATATTTCACAGTAAATGGAGCCGAAGACAAATTTCCCAGAATAGTTCCAGAGAAGCGTGAAACTCCAGGTGAAAAACTTTTCTATCCACAGTGTTATCTCCTTACCTAGAACACGATATCTACCGGTATATCTAACTCTATGGATATCTCCTTTATAACCGCTGAAGTGTCGGAGGCTGTACCGGTTCCTGCCTGCTCTTGTCACGTCCCCATGCCTTATATATAAATCTGAATCTGCAAGTTGAGGTGATTGACTTCATGTGAAGTGTAGGGTGTAGCGTGGCGCGCGTTTAATTTTTACTCGGCAGTTTTCTGTTTCCTATTTGTAATTTTTATGTGACTTTATTTAGCCTTCATGTGTGAATCGGTGGGTGGAGGTGTAAGAGGTTGTGGGCTTTTTTTGCTGCAAGACTGAAAGGTGAGCTGTTTCTTCTTTTTCGTGGTGTTACTGAGCTCATATCCTGGACTGGCTCATGAGGTCATAAGAATAAGGCTAACAGAGATCAAGAATGTAAGGAGTCCATAGAAGGTGTGTCCTCGTAACGGGGAGATATCTGAGCTCATCTAGGTATTTATTTATAAAAACAGGCAGTTGAATAAGCTGTATGGACTAATTATACAACGGCAAGACTGGGCGCTAATGATATCTGAAGTCAGGCTGGGTTTCTGTAAAACAATATTTGTGAACCTTTTGGAGTTTCTTTGAAAGACGTGTGAAGTTTTATAGTTCAGTTGATATGAAATCAAACGTGCGTTCCAAAAGTTTCGTTTGTATGTTATCAGAGAACTCGGTTTTAAAACGATCACACGTGCAAAAAAAAAAAAAAATCTGATGGTCAAGCAAATTCCAATTTTTTGAGCAAGTTGATGAACTGAATACAAATTGCACGGAGTTATGAAGTGAAATTATTATTCATTTTTCATTCAGTTTTGTACATATGACTGGGTTAGTACGGACGCATTTAAGTTACGGACCACGGACGTGAATCGATACGATTCAACCACTTAATATAACTTACAGTAATGCACAAATTCAAAATTGGTTCTTAAAACCTAGAACGACACAATTTAAGTTTTAGCATTCAGTACAGTTTGAAACAGTTATGTTGTAGGTACAGGTGCTCCCCTAGTTACGATGGCCCGACTTATGATTTTTCAGTTACAATGACGATCGCGATACGCTAAAAATTGTAAAATATTTAGGAAATATTTAAAATTCGCGGGCAGGCATCGCCGGCCTTCCAGCGTAACGGCGCATGACGTACGCGGACGTTCGGACGACACCCGGAAGTACACGGACGACACCGGGAAGTACGCGGACGACGCCCAGATCACTCGCCTCGCGCGATACCTCACTCTCTCCCGCAAGTCATGGAGTTAACGTCAGTCCATTACGGGGTTGTTTTTTTTTTTTTTTTTTTTTTGTATGCTTCAAGAGCTCATTTTAATTCAAAAGCATGTCTTCTACAGGAAAAGACTCCTGAGTAGGCTATTCTAAGTTAGGCTAAACTGGGCTAAGCTAGGCTGAGATATCTAAGCTAGGCTAAGTGGTTCAACACAGTGATTCGACATACGATATTTTCGACTTGCGATGGGCGTGGCGCAACGCATCTCCATCGTAACTTGAGGACTACCTGTATGCACAAAAATTTCAAAACAAATAAAATCGATATATATAGATATATAGATATCGTTAGTATCAGCACTTTGTAGTTGTCAAAAGAGAGAGAGAGAGCATTTCTTTTTATTTTTTTGTCTCATTAACTTGAAGAGATGGGGTGGGGGGGACGAAGCGCTGGAGGAAACGACTGTTCATAGCTGCTAACGTACAAGCGATAGCAGGAACTCGTTTGTTCCAGACGTCTCACAACGTCAAATACTGTATAACTACATTCATGTCCTAGAAAATCATTTATTTCCGAGTAGTAATGGAAACCTCAGCTTCGTGTCAGTTCGTGTTCATGACGCCACTCTGTCATTGATTATTTTCGTCTAACATGTCCTGTCATGGTACTTAACTATCTAATACTTTGTCCTCGGTACAGAAATAACCCTTTTCGCCTCCGGTAAAGACTCTTTTTGTTTCCTAAGCTGACGCTTAACCGGGCAGGGCGTCGAGTTGTAGTTAAACAGTGCAGGCGTGCTTGGCTGTGAAAGTCCGTCTCTCGCGGGTAAAGTTTCTCATCCTGTTAGTGTCGGTATTGTGAAAAAGGGGAACACAGACGAGCATCATGTTACTCCAGTGGTTCAGAAGGTCTTATTTCACCGAGCTCTATGGGCTGGACAGGATTGATGGATGTGCCTAAAGTCCCAGTTAGTGAATATCGCAAGAACACGATGGTTTTATTATACGTATGGCGTAATAAATACCGAAAGGACGTGTTTACAGGGGGAAATAACCTCCCCTTTCGCTGCACCCTCTATGTATTATGGTATTAGTTTATCACGTGTAAGCAGAAGCTAGGTCCCGGGGTTTGTTTGGCTGTGCGGTTGTATGGACGGATGGTTAAATTATACATAGAGACACCTTCCTGTGTTTACCAGGCTGCTAGAGACACCTGCTCCCTCCTCACTCACGCCTGCACATGCATGCGCACACACTAAGCTCCTGCTCACACCTCCACTCGAACAACAAATTAAAACAACTGAAACACTTCTCGCACACACGGAGATACCTCGGTGCCCGTGTACCATCTTAGGTTTCTTCATTTGGTACTTGGGGCTTCGGTGTCTTGGGAGTTTAAGCCTACAACCTGATGTAGGGCTTCTTCAGGGTAGGACCTGAGAACGAACGCGATTCTTCTAGCTACACGGCGTGTGCTTTATCGGCACGAGGTCTTTGTACCAGGGGTGAGAAGATTGGGGGACTTTTAATCTTGACTGGTTTCGGTTCATCTACGTTATGTCCAGAGATAATTGTGAGAAAGCTTGGAACTTTTTTTTTGTTGTTGTTGTTTTGTTTTGTTTTCGCCTGAGTTTCTGTAGAAACGCCTACAAGCCTTTTGGGGATCAGCTTTTGTGGGTGGAAACACAGTGGAAGAAGCGGTTTATGCAGGGAAAATATCACACGCGCACATAGTCATGCATATAGTGTGATTGGTACCACATGAGATTACCGGTACTTGACCCCAGCGAGTCAAGAGAGGGGGTGAAGTTTAAATGGCTCTTGATCGAAGCTGTAGTGCACTATTACAGCGTAATGTAATGGTTATTACACATGAAGCGCACTACGGATTACATATAGGTTATATTTTTGAACATTTCCGACACGTCAGAATGGCGTCGGGCACGCTGTGTGCCGAGTCTCGACGAGCGTTTGATTAGCTGTGTCTGTCTGCAGGGTCAGCTCATGGTTTGTCAAAGGATATGTCTTGTCTTGAGGATCAAGTACATTTTCAGATATTCGAACTTTGCTCTCTGGTTCAATTCCGAGTTCAATCCATTTTGAAAGCGGATGTCGCCGGGCCTTATCATTAATTGCTTTTTTCTAATGGTTTCCAAGAAGCAAGGGCTTGGAAAATGTGTTCATCGAAAACATTGAAAAGGATGTGATTTGTTTTTGGAGTCAAGTAGTGTAGGTGATTACCCTCTCTGCTGATTGGATGACCGCTTGTGGCTAGAGTTTGTACCGTATAATGGATGATCTGGACAGCACTGTTATTGATGACGTAAAAATGGATTCATTAATAAAAGTCTAACACTGGAGTAACATTAGGTCAGGTGGGGTAGAGTGTATATTCATAATTGCTTCAGAAAGTTAATCCTTTGCTGGGCATTTATAATTATAGTTGCTGCTTTTGGGCTGGGAAGTCGATGTTCTAGGTAAAGTGCTAGGAAATAAATCGGGGGGGGGGGGGTGTTGGTGTTGGTGAGAAGAATCTGGAAAGTGAAATCCATAGAACTCTGGATGGAAAATTTCAAGCCAAGCCTCGCAATTTCCTGTACTTCCTTACTCTTGAATGAAATCTAACAGCAAATATATAAATACCAATCCACCTAGCGGCATGTTCTTGGGAGGTGAGTGGGGAACCCATGAACCTGAAAGAAACCCACACAAGTGCATGCAAAGATCTAGTACGCTCTAGAGCAGGGGTGGGCAATCCAAGCCATGGAGGGCTGGTGTGCGTGCAGGTTTTTGGAATGACCTCTTGATCAGCCAATCAAAAGCTGATTAGAACCATGGGAGGGGTGTAAGTTTTTTTTTTTTTTTTTTTTTTTTTGGTTGTTATTTACTTACTTACTTATTTATTTATTTATTTATTTATTTATTTTATTGCTGATAGAAAGGTTGTACCAAAAACCTACACCCACACAGGCCCTCCATGGCTTGGATTGCCCACCCCTGCTCTAGACCGAAACCCGAGCTCAGGATCACCTGGAACTCTGACGCACCACCCATTGCCTTGGAATGCCTACAACTGCCTGTAGCAGTGCAACACATCTCCTTTGTATAGAACCGATTGTGACCTGTAGTACGTTTCTCCTTTTGTTCTGCTATACCTGGGCACCTTGTCTGTCAAACATGCAGGCCATGGAAAAGCTGGAATCGTTGAAGCTTTGAGGAAGTGTGTACAGAGTCCTGCAATTAGGCGAGCTTTGCGGTGAACGTGGTCAGTCAGTTGCCCAAAATCAACCTCAGGATTTCCTTACGGTCCCTCTGTACATTCCCAGTCACCACTGATGAAATTCACTTGGGCTTGTTGTCCATAGTATACACCATGCCCACCATGAGTCTGCCTGGTCCAGTCGAAATCAGGACTCTGCAGCTGGAGGACACAACCCTGTATTTCTCTTGAACGTTTTGCTATACAGTATTCTTTTAAACCATGCCAGTTTTTGGGCAGGTACTTGAACTGAGCTTGGCTACGTTTTGTAGTGAACATGTAGCCAAAATCTGTTTATTTGCTGGTAAATATAGTATCAGTAGGCTTTAGGTGGTGCATACTGACCGATTTAACCTTGAGGTTTATCACTTACAAGCGCTGGGGTTTTACCGAGAAAGTCCGCAGCGAATTTCCCCCTGACAAATTTTCCTCCTGACGTGGAAACGTCCCAGTAATAAATAAAGTATGATGGGTTTCATGGTCAAGCGTAGCAATGTCGATATCATGGATTCGGTGGTAGGTGGTATTGTGAGTTAGAACTGCTGATATTAAGCACATTTTAGAGTAGATAAAGGAATTTATTGGACGAGAAAGATGTGTAAAGCTGTACGGGAAATTAGGCGTTTTTGTTGTCCTGTTGTTGTTGGGATGTTGGTAGTGCTGGTTGTATTGTTTGTTGGTTGGTTATTATTTGGTGATTGGTGTTTGTTAATCCGCAGTGATGTTTGTTGTTTATTGGAGGTTAGTGTTTGGGTGTTGGTGGGGGTGGTGGGTGTAGGATGTTGGAGGTTACTGGTTGGGGGTTGATGGTAGTAGCAGTAGTACAGGTCAGCTCGTGCCTCCGGTGATGATAAGATAAGATGAACGAGAAGATAAATTGTTTTTATTGACTTAAACAAAAGTCCTAACAGATGCTGAAAGTGGTCCCTGTTCACGTCTATGCACCTACACATGGGCCGACAGATGGCGAGAAATGGGCTACGGCCTCCTCCAAAGAGCGCGGCCTCGGGATTGAAGGTGGGCTACTTTTTCATGGCCCACCCTGTAGTAGTAGTAGTAGTAGTAGTAGTGTTTGGATACTTGGAGCTAATTTCAATCATGCATTATTTTAGCCATTTAGCATTTTGCCCAGTGGTAGCACAGTGCTTAAACTTCTGTGCTAGGTGTGCTTGTGTTTGTTAACCAACGGCTCAAAACCAGCTTGTACTGGATACCACCATCTTGAGGTGTGTTTTTTTTTATTTATTTATTTTTTTGGTCTGCGTTTCACTAATGCTGTCCATATTTACCATTTAGCGTTAGAGCCGCTGTTAAAATGGCGACAGAAATTCATGATCACTCGAAGTGAAGTGCGTGAGATTTACCATCTCTTGGTTATCAGAGGGACTAGATGTACAGAAGATTTCAGGAGAACTTGTACGGATGGTGTTGCAAGCCGACGCGGTTTCCTTCTCAAAACTGCCAAAGGTGTGCAGTTGGGTTTTATGTACCTAATCCTCCATGTGTGTATATATAAACAAGTAACCTTGTTGATTCTGCTGGTTACACCTTACTTCTCACCAAACAAGGACGCTTGTTTGACATGGATGATGCATAACTCGGATACATTTAAACGTGAATGGTTAGATGAATTGGAATACACGTCCTGAGGTTGTATTTGCAGAGATTTCTAATGGATAATTGGCGGTTTGCACTTTTTACAAGTGTTTCCAGCATTTGATGGAGGTTATCCATCAACGCGGTAACGATGACTAGCGGGGTCCGTGTGCCGTGCGCGTATTGCGTTTGGGAATTCTGTAAATCTTATCAGGTTCTCGCAAAAGAGTTCTCAGTTGTTTGTCCACCTAAAGCTCGGTTGGTTCTTTTTGTTTTTCGAAAAGTGGGGCGAGATAGTGCTGAGCAATGAGCAAGAATGCACAGATCTCACAGCACCATCTCGGAAGGTTTCCGTTGTTGCGAAACCGCTCCAAAACTTCCTCTGTGAACTGCGTTCCTCAGGCAGCCATTTCCGTTTCTTCGCTTTGAAGTTGCCGGCTCTTGTCTGGAGAGAAACAGGAAACGCACGATGCCCTGGTGGAATACGGCTACGCGTTCGCTTGTTTTCTTCACCTGCCTAAAGAAAAGGCGTGCCCGTGTCCTCGTTTTGGATACGCGACCACGTATCCAGCTGTAATCATTACTGCAAATCCATCGAGAAACTACGTAGGTATTAGATCGTGGAATCTGGTGTGCCTATACAACAGGGAGTATGAATAAATGAGCATTTGATTTGCGCTATTTCAAAACTGGTCCCGAGTCAGCAGGAATCCAGCTGTCGAATCGTTTCACCTGGACCCAGATTTCTGGCAGGCTCCGTTCAGAGAGGTTACCGAGTGTATGCGCGTGTGGGAGGCGCTTTCTGTGTACTGTATTCTTGAATAACTTGCCTTTGCTTGTATGAATGCCTCGGCAAGCTCGCGGCGTGGAGTTCGAACACAGGACGCGTCTCTGTTTGTCGTTTGTCATTTCGTACGAGCTTCCTGAATTCCTCTCTGCCACCCGAACGCTGTTCGAGCTTGCGCGTGCATGCTACCAGGCGTTGCTGGTGTTACAGCTGCGAAAGGAATAATGAATAGAAGATGAGCGATTGAATAATCATGCTAATCTGGTTCAGTTTGGAGGACAGAAGCTGGAGGGAGAAAGATGGAGAAAGGCAGAGTGGAAGGAAAGGCCAAGAGGAGAGGTTTGGAGAAGATTAGGATTTGGAGAAGGGATTTTCTAATCCTCGGAGCTTCAAACAGCTTCCATTGTTTGGACCAGAACAGATTTCTGTGGAAAAACTGACCTGATTCTTGGCTTCCCCTCTCCTCTAAAAAAAAACAAAAAAAAAAAAGCCCCTTGTCCAAGTTCTAACCACATACTTTAGAGACGACTCGGCTCCATTATCCTGACGGAAA
>JAQMCW010000016.1:14114011-14133161 GCA_030068335.1 Chrysichthys cranchii | reverse complement strand
TAAGCTACCTAAGATACCTAAGCTACCTAAGCTAGGCTAAGATACCTAAGCTAGGCTAAGATACCTAAGTTACCTAAGATACCTAAGCTACCTAAGATACCTAAGCTAAGCTACCTAAGATACCTAAGCTAGGCTAAGCAGTGCTTTGACATACAATATGTCCACTTATGATGGGTACAGTGGAGCGCATCAACATCATAACTTGAGGGCTACCTGTAATTGTTTTTTTTTTTAATTAGAAATTTGTAATGTTTAAAATGGGAGCCTACACACACACACACACACACACACACACACACACACACACACACACAATCATGGCAGTAGTTTGCAGTATTGTGTATGGAGATGATGCAATGCATGGTTTTGCTAAATTAATGTACATTAATAGGTTGACAAATGGCAACTGGATGAGTTAAGCATCTAAGGATGAAAGTACTGCAGCCTCTTGTACAACATCAACTTTTTAAATAGCAAACTAATGTGCAAACCAGTTTGTGCTTAGTGTGTGTGTATTTATTTATTTCCTCCTATAAGGTATAGAGACAACCAGGAACCTGTTTACATGTTAAACATCCACATACCCCCTTTTTAATGAACTGCTCACTCACAACCCTACTTAAAGTGTTAAGGTTTGGTTACTAAGATGACTTGCCCAACTGGTAAAAAATTTTAAATAAATGCAATAAATTTGAGTTTGATAATGACAGGTTGATCATTCAACCACTGTAAAAAACGAAACAAAACAAAACAAACAAAAAAAATGCTTGATGGACTGCTGGAGGAGCCCAAGCCTCATGTTGTGATCCATGAACATAAAAAGCAGAGGACGAAAAAAAATCCAGGTGTTTTATTTCCTCCCCAGTATCGCTTGCACAGCCCTGGTTTCCCATAGGCTGCTCCTGTCCTGCCTCCTCTCTCGGCTCATTCCTCAGAGCGCTGAAGTGTGTCGGCTCCCACGCTCCAGCCTGGCATCGCCTCATAACCTGCTCTGGTGATCCTCTAAATGAGCTCAGCATTCTGTCACTCAACCCGTGCGAGACCACAGATGTGTTCATCCTGCAGGAAAAACTGCACGACATGCAAAACCCCAAATCATTGACTTCTCAGCTACAGAACCGGGTCATTGTGCAGTCGACGGATTCATTCTGGAAATCATTGGGCGAGGTTTGAGCAAGATGTGCAGCAGACAGAAGATGGCAGCAGACCCCAGATTAAAAAAACAAAACAATACTACCCAGAAGAATGATTTTTTTTCCCCCAGTTAGTGAACGTTGCTTTACACCTCACTGGATGCAATAATTGATCATCTTTATATAACAAATTATTTCAGGATAGTACTGAAAAATTATACCTTTTTAAAGTATAAAAAGTATACATTATTATTAGAAGTGGGATTTTTTTAATGATATGCTCCTTTTATTAGATGCGAGATCAAGGTTTTTCCAGATCAAGGGGATGAATTCTTATGCAACGCACTGTATCCTTAGAAAATTAGAAAGGTGTGAGAACATATTATACAGATGCATAAAAACCAGAACCTTGAGGAAATGTTTTCTGTATTTATTGAACACTTTTAATATTCCCTTCATTACCATCAGGATAAATGAAATATCTTAGATTATATTACTAGAGAATAAAATATAACAAATGCAAAACCCATATTAGTTTTGTAAAATGGTTACAAATCTGGTTACTGTCCATACTGTATTGTGAACCTTAGGCAAAATTCACTCCATGCTACAAGACTGTATAAGAGACATAAATTGATGAAAGTGAACAATGCCAGTGGTTTTTACTTTTACGTAGCTTTAGCACCGTACGTCTATGAATTCCTATAGCATCAATGAAACCGAAACTGAACAGAAAAATCAGCAGCATTATTATTATTATTAGCCTACATGTCTTCTTTTTTTTTTTTTTTTTTTAACAAAAAGCACCAAGGTTGGTAGCGCCTTACCTATGTTAACATTATCATTATTATTTTTATTATTATTATTATTATTATTATTATTATTATTATTATTATTATGAGAATCTTTTCCATGTACTTTGGGAAAGAGAAAGAAAATCACATGGTGGCTACAATGCCAACTAGAATGAATAATTGTAATTACATGTAACATAAAATCTGGCATATTAGGTTCAAAGTCAGTAACCAGCAAAATGTTAGTTTTATACATGTATAGACATAAGACTTGAGGTTTGCTATGTTTTTATTTAACGTATACATGTTCTCAACCCGCTGTGTGATCCCTTGGAGTGTGTGTTGGTATTGCATGTTGAGTGCCGCTCCTTACATCCAGCGGCTCCGAGATTTCCTGGCCAGGTTCGCCTCAGGCTCGCTTTCAACTTCTACACACACAATTTCTGCCTCAGGGTTACATACCTGAACCTTCCTGCCTGCCCCCAAAAGGGGTCTGAGGGAAAGAATAAGACAGAAAATGACAGGGAGAGAGAGGGAGAGACGGAGAGAGAGAGAGAGAGAGACAGCACAAGCATTACATTATGCAATCATGTAATTTAAGCCATTTGTGCCAAAAAGGTACAACTGAATTGAATTTGAGCTAAGTATGATGGAGAGTTATGGTGCTAAAGTGTGTTATGAGGTGAGGTTTTCACTGAAATGTAGCAGGGCTGAGGTAAACACTCAACATGGTTTGTAAAAAAAATATATATATATATTTTATCACTTTACCTATTTTTGGTCTTACTGAAGATTACCCGATAGGCAAGAAGTAAATGAGCCCATGTGTAAGTGTAGCCATCTAGGCCTCACAGGGTGTATTTTAGATACAAACACACCAATTTTACCTGATAGCTTTATGCTACAAACAACTAGAGTTGTCTTTATTGTGTTTAAGAGACAATTCCACACTACATTGAACTTTCATGACCTAAGAACATGACATAAAAGGTTACATTTCCTGATTGAGTTTACAATACTGAAATTTTGCTTAGCACTCACTGCTAAGCAAACGTAATTAAAGGTCTCATTTTAACCACAGGAGGCCCTTGTTGAACCATTTACCAACAAAACTGAGAGAAATGTGGACGTTTCTGACATTTTTTTGGTCTCGTTTGCACGGTCACTGTGCTTTTACATTGTGTGTAATCGAGTCATAATGGCTTCGTGTTAGCTAGCCAAATCCCTAGCCTAGTTAGCTAGCTTATGCTTAGCTTCCATATTTCTCAGTTGCCTAACAACAGCTGTCACATTGCCATGACTTTAATCAGAGCTGCCAGCATTGCTAAAGATAAAACCCAAGCCAGTAGAAAGAAAGAAAGAAAGAAAGAAAGAAAGAAAGAAAGAAAGGAATAATAATAAAAAGAACGACCACAATAGTGAGCAATGTTTGTAGGTTTTGCATTTGTGTAGCTTTAGCACCATCTGTACTATGGAGGCACAAGTTCATATCTTCAAGTCTTCTATCTATCTATCTATCTATCTATCTATCTATCTATCTATCTATCTATTTAATTTTATTTTAATAACCAGAGATGCCAATATTGCTAACAGGAAATTCCTAGCTGCCAGATTGAGAACATATAATTTATCACAAAAATCTATTGACAAGATGGATGAAGTCTGATGTGAGCTTTGCTATTTTGGCTATTATTCATTTTTCCCCCTCATTTTAATCACCTGCCAATTCCAACCTACGAGCTAGCTCTCCTCATTCACCTACTAGCTACGGACCGGCGCGGGTGAAGCCAGCCATGCTACCAAAAGTGCTGCTCATGGTATGCCACAGGGTGGAGGTGCACACTCAGCCGAAAGTGCTAACCGCACTCTTTTGCATAGCTGAGTTCACAGATACCACTGATTGGTGTTTGACAGGACAGAGTGACGCTATCTCTTCGAACCAGGGCCTTCTGAGGTTGAAGGTACAAATTCACAGGTTACACTGTTTGCATAAGTGTGTCCAATCTTATGCACAAAGGGCCAGTGTCATTTACAGTCTAATTTGCGTCTAGGTTTTCAGATCCCATGAGGCCTGGTAAGCCGAGGTGGACAACTCGGTGGACTAAGACTAAACTGGATTTTATTTTCCAGCAGGGCAGCAGATTATTATTCCTGATGCTGTTTAAGCACAGCACGAAGTCCGAAAATCAGACTGGAAAAGTGCTCATACATTGAGAGCAAGCGGGTGAGAGTTCGCATGATTAATTTATTGCTTTAGTTAGCACGTCCACGCTAAACAGCTTACCGAGAGTAGTGTGGGGTGAGAGAGAAGAGAACGACAGCAAGAGATGGTGAACGCGAGACAGGGAAACAAGGGATTTCCCTGAGGGCAGATTTCGTTACGGGCTACTTTTCACGTAATGACAGCCGAGATGTGAGCAGGGTGAAAGTGAACAAATAGTCTTCTGCGCCTCTCAGATCAGACCAGAGCAACAAGTCTTCTCAGTTACTGAGTGAAAGCGTTAACACTTACAGCACAGTATGTAATGACACAGGACCACCCTTGAGGGCCAATGCATGTACTGTATACTGTATATTGCAAAACAATGAATTCAAATTTGATGCTCAAATTTGTCTTATACCTTACAGCTTTTGTGCACTTTTCTTGAGGCATGTGGTGTCTTACCTTGAGCACCCCTGCTTGTGATCCACCGGGAAAGAGCATCTTTGAGTTCTCTTGCTCCTGAAACAGATATTTTAAACAGATGTCAAACATTGTGTACATTGTACAAAATGTACAAAATCCTCTTCATTTTCTTTCACGGTATGATCTTTCATTCATCTAAAGCTCATCTGACATGGATATACCGGTATATTCACATTAAAACCCAATAAACCAAGGCATAAAGTGTCGACTGCCTAATCCTGAAGTGTTGACTCCATGCTTAGTGTTGAAATATAGTCCCGAGGAAGCGATCTACTTTTACACTGGCTCACAGCAGGACAGAGTTGGTTTTGTGCCCAGTGATGTAAGCCACACTGCCAAAGGGCTGCTTGTAAAAGCTTGTAAGTGTGTGCCCGGTGTTGCAAAACACACTCACGTAATCGGAGTTGGCCTCCAGGATCTCCTCGGACTCGGAGCTGTTCTCTGAGCTGCAGTCACCGTTCCCACACCGAGCGGCTCTCTTATCCCTTTCTGACCTCAGAAAATCGGTGGCCGAAGACCTTCTGAGCAACGCTGGGGCAGAAATGTCATCATAGATATTAGGAAGGATTTAAAACGAGTGGCTTAAACCGGGAAGTCGAATCAAATCTTTCAGTCAAAACACTTTGAGCTCTACATAGATTTGTGTTTTATGAAATCTATCATGTGAAAGCTTGGATAAAAATTGTGTTTTAATTTTTTAACAATGCTGTAGACTTCCAATACTGGATTTGGGACCATTTGTTACACAGCAAAGACACGAAATAAGACCAAAATGTATTTTCAATAAACTTTAAGAAACACTTCTACTTCCACTTTAATAAGTAGCGTTAACTTTTGCGTAATAGTGTCTTTAAGTCACTGTAAATCCTTTTATACTTAACATTGTGTTTATTTTGCAGCACTTAATATCAATATAAATATATAAATATGAATTTATACTGAACTGCTATGAATCTGTACAATGAACGTGGTCACAGTCACACTATACATACGCGTACACAGTAGAATTAATATATTAGGTGTTATCATCAAAATAAAATATAAAACGCCTTTAAAAACATGCTTAAAATTACGCTTCTAATATATCCTATAAAATCATCCAAGTTATATAATACAAATATAATCACATTATAATAATAGTATTACTATAATAATGCTATACGAATTACTCTACTTTATGCTAGCATATTAAATGATACTAATTATACTTACTACTTAATTGTAACTGTAAAAGTACATTTCCATCGCTTGTATTCAGTGCTTCTGTTCCAAAATATGAACTTTTATATACATATAATCGATAAGACTACCTGTTAAATATAATGTAAATATAGATATTAAAAAAAAAAGTACGTGTGGGTGCAGCTGTTTGGTCTAATAGGCAATATAAAATAATTATCTTTAATTATACTTAACCAAATTCATTATCTCGCTTTGTTCCAGTATTTTCATAATCATTATATACTATAGCAATTAAAAAGAGTCTCTTTTCCTCTGGACACTTAAGTATTTACCGGAAGTAATAACTACTTAAGAAAATGACTGGCGAGAGTCCACTTGAGCGAGTTCATTTTCAGTTCTGCTTAATTGAGCAGAAACCCATTACCATTTACTCCCTAGAAAAGCAAAACTTGATTACGCTTTCCTTTTTTTTTTTTAGACTTTAAAGTCCATGAGACCACTATAGCATTGTGTTACCTGCTTCACCGATGTAGGCCATGAGTACCAGGATAAGCAGGGATGCAGCCAGATCTCGTTGTCTTCCCATCTCTTCGTTTTTTCCTCAGAGTGCTCGGACACAGTGTCCAAGCTCTACAACTTTGTAGCATATCTATCCCCCAGGCCCCACCCATCCACTACCTATAGGGGTGTGTCTTCGAGCATCTACACCTCTGGTGCACCTGCAACTGGGGTGCATTTCCATAACCCAACCCACTGTCACCCGGGGCATGCGGTTTGAGGTTCGAAAGATGATTGTACGGTATTTAACACGATGACTAGGGGATATTGAACACCAAGCACTAGCCAGGTTCATTTGATAGGTGCTGGACATTGTGCTTGGGTTGGAACTATATGCAATGGGGGCAAGGTTGCATGCTTTCCAGAGGTAAAATGCCAAAAAAATAAAAATAATCCCTGTATGCTAGAGGAACAGGGGGATTTATAGATTCTTGATGGTCTCATAGTTGTCAAGGCAAGAAAGTTTTATTAGGGTGAAACAACTTCATGAGTATATTTCCAGTACCGTAATAAAAACTACATTTGAGAGGATAGTATCCATAAAAACAGGATTCTAAGTGTCGACGTACCTGACTGAAGAATAAATGGCAGATACATATATTTAATGGTTCGTTTATTTATTCATCTTTAGCAACCATCGTCCTGGTTATCATCATGATGGATCTGGAATCTATTCCAGGAACTCTGGGTATGAGGTGGGGATACATCCAGGATGGGACAGGAAGTCCAGGAAGTCCTTTATCAACTAGAGACTATGTGATTACCAGGCCACCAACAGGGCATGTTTTTGGGAGATGGGAGGAAACCAGAGGCCCCAGAGGAAAACCAGGTATGATTAAATCCATGAAATTAATGGTTAAATGACATGTTCAAGGGCCCCATTTGGTGATTCTCTGGCAGTAATGTAATATCTACAACATTTCAGCACATACTATTCTTTCTTCAGTGTAGATCCCTTCAAAGTTCCAAGCAAGAACCTTTTTGCGACGCAAAGCACCTGTAACTATACGAAGCACCCCTTACATTTTAAATAGTTTGAATTCGTTTAAAAAATCTTGTCATGATATTATGGATCGTATTGTCCGATATTTATTTCAAACTCGTATTTATTTGACTAGTTGTGCTTGGGTGTCTCTCTCTTGAATGTGAAAAACATTATAATTCATGCACTTGTGCAATTCAGTGATGTTCTGAACTTTTTAAACACTTTTTTTTTTTTTTTTTTTAAAAAGAGTGTAGGTTTCAAATTCTTCCAGTTACTGGCCCAAAGCTCTTAAAGATGCTCACGTCATCCCAAGGTGGACTTAATCTCTCAACCTTTTGCTTAACAGCTGAAGCTAATAGCTAACAGTGCCAAGGAGACATATTTCAGATGACCTGGAGGACTGAAAACCTTCATAGTCGGGTTGAAAACGAAGCTGTCGCTGAAGCTGTTAGACGAGTTGGACTAAACGCCTAGAAGTATCTTTTCCTCTTTAGATCACACACCTGTTCTGTATCTGGAGCCCGATGCGGTTCGGTTACCCGCTCCAGTTCAGGTCCACTACTTCAGCCGTGCCATCATTCAGTTCAGGTTCAGTGGCGTCCCACCTCGAACAATTTCTCCTTTGTTCGCCAGAGCACGACAGATCGGATCCTGAAGATTTTTCGGGATTATACAGATTGGAGGTGGATAGAGTGGTTGTGTGGACAAAGGGTCTTGTGATTTCGGGGTGTAGCGTTACCTGCGCCTCTAATTAAGAAGTCATCGAGAAGCTGGACAGGAGGCAAAGATGGAGACATTCCACAGAGGAAAACCAGTCCATCGAACAGCCATTAGGATGAAACTGACCATGATAACCTCTCTACAGGAATCTGGGATGTGCCAGGCGTAACACTTTCGCCGGTGTTTGTTTGCAATGTCTTCCGAGGCTGCTGCTTGAGATGACTCTTACAAGCACATTATTCTCTATGGTTTCACTTTGGAGGCTTGCGAAATTCCCCGTGCAGGAAGCTGTGATTCTCATGTCTTGCACTGAGGTCTGGATGCCTGGCAGTGTTTAAAGAGAGCAGTTAAGAGTGCAACCGAACTCGATAGCATATTGTGAAATGGCTGGTGTGACTCAGTGGAACTCGTTTTGTGTGTAAGTTTTCCTTTTAAAAACAATTTTGAAGAAATGAAATAAAAACTGGGACGAGGCTGTGGTATAGTATTGCTTTTAGTTTATTTTATATAAAGTAATAACGCTTTTGTCATTATATTACAGGATTGCGTGTTAGTCTATGTGCCTTCCTTTGTTGAAAACAATCAAAATGTCATTCATTCAATTGATTACTTAAATGTACTGACATGGTACAAAACAAAACAAAAAAAATCAGTGTATGGTGTTTGATTAAGCAATATTTCACAACATAAAAGCGTACGGGTTAAAAAACAACAACATAATTTTAATATCGATTGTTATTCAACTGTGATTTCCTGTTATTCAAAATACCTTTAGAAATTAGTAAAAGCAAAAATACTGTATATCCAAATATAATTTCTGTGTTTCTTTTCTAAATGATCTCAGGTATGACTAAAACATCAGGAAAAAAAAAACAACCCAGAATAAAGAAATAAATCCTTTATACTTAATGTTTTCTGTATACGTAAATGTAAAGTTTACGGTCAATTTATTCTAGAGTGCGAAATTGTTTCCTGATTATCCTATTATGTGATTTTAATAGACAGTTCTTGCACTCTCGCTCTGTCACGCTCTCAAACGCGCACACACACACACACACACACACACACACACGCGCGCACGCACACACGCACGCACATACACACACGCCATGCTGTTATGTGATACATCATTAACATACATGTCACATAACTATGATGATGCAGAGTACATATCGTGATATATTGATTGAAATGCAGCAACAGTCAGGCACTCTGCCTGCATGATCTGTTCTATAGCTCTCACAAAGGCACGAAAAAAGAGCAGAGACATTTAGGCATCACAACGCGCCTGTCTCAGAAAAAAAGAACGAAAAAAAAAAAAAACAATCCTGGGTTAAGCCCATCACAGACCTGCCAACCTGTATATACATTTCGATGAGGAGGTTCACATTGTAATGTCGTACATTCGTACGAAAGAATGAAAGAGTCTACACTTAAAAACAGCAGAAGAGTCGACCGACATGTGACTCTGTTATGATTGATATCAGCGTATCGGAGTGTTTCGAACACTCCAATGTGACCTGACACTACCTGGAAGCCCTGGTCTCTTTCCCTCATTAGTAATGATTTTGTCTGTGCTCTTCTCCTTTCTCAAGGAGACTTGGTTAAAAAGCAAAAGGGGGTCGGGGGGCACTTTTTGGTTTTTGGCTTAAAAGGAAAAAAAAAAAAGTCAAGCCGTAGTGGGTGACAGGTGGCCTGGGGCCAATCCTATCTGACATTGGGAGAGGCAGGGTACGTCATGGACAAGTCGCCAGTCTATCACAGGGCTAACACAGAGAGACAGACAGCCACTTGCACTCAAATTCACTCCTACGAGCAATTTAGAGTAACCAGATGGCCTAATCTGTATGTCTTTGAGCTGTGGGAGAAAACCAGAGCACCTAGAAAAAGCCCACACAGGTACAGGGAGAAAATGCAACGTTCACAGAAAGGTCCCCAGATGACCCAGAATCGCCTTGATATGAGCTAACAGTGCTAACCCCTGCACCGTCCTGATCCTCGCTAGGGCTTAAAAATAACGTAAATGGTAATAGTTTAGCATTAAGACACATTTACAATTTGGGCAGCAGATCAATAGTGAAAATGTTGACCAAGTGAAACCATTTCTTCAGTTTCTTTAAGGAAAATTAGACAAGCAATTGGGAAAAGTACATAGTACATTTATCCTAACTGTACTATGTTATTATTATTATTATTATTATTATTATTTTTACTGCATTTTTCCTCGCCACTCCTTCTGCAAGACTACGCATTACTCCTTTTCCAGAGAGGCAGGTCTGCTGTCACTGATTCACTGTCCAATTTTACGTACACACAGTCTGATTTTAGCACACATCTTGCACAGGCATGCAGTCTTGTGGATATATTCACATCAGAAGTGAGAAATGTTATTTATTCCATTAATGAACAAAAGTGACTTGTGCTGATTGTTATACGTCAGGAAAAAAACCAAAACTGTATTCGAACCATCGATTCCTCAAATGTCTGGGATGTGCAGTGCACTTGGCAGTTGGGAATCCAATGATATGCATTAATACTGATTGTATACGGTATAAAGATTTTAAGTTAGAAGTTAACAAAAGACGCTCTGGTGCCTCTGGAGAGAAACACAGCTTCATCCGAATGTTCATCTCCTACAGCGTCTGTCTCAGAATATAAGACTTGTAGAAAAAGTCTTAATCCAGCAAGACAATCTCAATTTATGTTCTTTTTTTTCAGCTCTGGAACTCCATCTTCTGTCTTCCATGTTGGCCTTAGAGTTCTGGAGACACAAGTTTGTTTTTTTTTTTCCAGCAGGAACATAAATGTGTGCGAGACAGAGAAAGTGAGAAAGACAGAAAGCATGAGAAAGAAGCACACAGATCTTTCCTGATTGCTTCTTCTACACCTCTTTTTCTCCAGTGCTCATGAGTGAAGTTCTGCGCAGGTTCTCCTTGACCTTGATGAATTCAGGAGCACTGCGAGAGCACTCCTCCTGACGTACCTGCTCCTGCTCCAACTAGGAAACATGTACAGGTACAGTCTTAGAAAATGATGTTCATGCATGTTTTTTTGGACAGGTAGAGATCCTTTCTGAAAGGGTTCAAACTGGGACCTTCTCTCACTCTGTTGTATGGTTCAACTGAAAGTCAGTCATTTTCAGGTCATTTTCAACTCTGATCAACTATTGTGGATTGGTTCATTTTTTTTCTTTTTACCTTGAGTACATCTCTCGATGTAATCATGAGACTGGATGTAACGTAACCAGTTAAAAAAATATTTGAAATCCCAAGCTAGCTGGCTTAGGTAGTTACCAATATAACAGTAAATGAAGCTTAGACTCTGCAGAAATATTTAACGTCCACATCCAAAAGTATTGGAACAGCCAGACCAATTCTTTTGTTTTTGCTATACACTGAAGACATTTGGGTGTGAGATCAAAACAAAACAATGAGAAAATAGATCGGAATTTCCTGATATTTACATCTTTGGACATGGCATATTTGGTGGTAGAGCACAATTTTTGGATGACCAAAAGTATAGGAACAGATTGTCTTTAAGTAAATTAAAGTATACAACATTTGGTTGCATATCCCTTGCTTGGAATACCTGCATCAATCTGGTAACCCAGTCTGTTGCATTCATCTTTTGTGATGCTTTTCCAGGTTTGCATTACAGTTTCTTTCTGTTTTTGTTTGTTTTGTGGGTCCCCTCTTCAGGGTGTGAAATTCGGCTCAGTTGGGTTAAGGTCAGGTGAATGACTTGTCCAGTCTAAAACCTTCCACATTTTTTCCTTTGTTGTGTTGGCAGTGTGATTTGGGTCATTGTCTTGCTGTATGATGCAGTCCCTCCCAATTAGATTGGATACATTTTTCTTTAAATTAGACAGAATGTTTCTTTAGACCTCTGAATTCATTATGCTTCATCTTCAGTAGATTTTTTCCATCAATAAAGACTAGTGAGCCCAGTCCAGAAGCAGCCATGCAAGTCCAAATGAGCTTGTATGTTTTGCACCATGGGAAGATTCGTTTTCTCTCCACACTTTGGCCTCTCCATTTCTTTGATCGAGGTTAATCTTGATTCCAGTATGTTTATGGCTAAACTTTCCTTGCAAATTCCAATCTAGCCTTCTGATTCTTACTGCAGATGAGTGGCTTCCATCCTGTGGTATGTGTTCTATACATCTACCCTCAAAAACTTCTTTGAATATCGGATTGTGCTACCTTCACCCAGGTTGTCGAAAGTCACTGACTGTGTTTTTTTTTTTTGGTTTTTCTTCACAGTTCTCACAATGTTTCTGTTTAAATCACCTGCTGTTGCTTTCCTTGGCTGATCTATTTGATGGCTGGTTGTTACTACCAAAGAGGTGTCGCTTTTCTCTCTCTCAGGACATTCTAAATGGTCATACTGGCTATGCCCAATGCATGTTCTGTGGCTCTGACAAATTTTCATTCTTTTCAAAAATGTTTTGTTTTTCTCCCAATGACAGCTCTTTGGTCTTCATTTTGGTTTATCCTTTTTTTCTTTTTCTTTTTTTTTTTTAACAAAAAAAAATGCAGTCTTCATAGGAGAAACTCAGGACTCAAACCATGTGTAGGCATTCAGAGCTATTACTTGATTAATCAGTCAATCTAACTGGACACAAGAGACATCCATCAGTCATGTGTTCCACTATTTTTGATCACATAAAAAATGGGTGGGTTCAAACAAAAGGTGCCATGTTCTAAGTTGTTTAACACATCTAGATGTAAATACCAGGACATATAAGCTGAAATCTTGATCTCATGTCTCCTATCCATCTCTTGATCTCAAACCTAAATTTCTTCAGTGTACAGCAAAAATAAAGACGACTCTTCTTGCCCTTTCAATGGTTTCAGAGAGGACTGCATACAGTTTGAAACATTATTAATTTTTATAAGGGAAGAAAACTCTCTTGAGATGGCATAAAAAGAAGCCTTAAGAAGAATTTCACAAGAATTTCACCTCCTCCAGTTGTTTGTGCCTCTTGAGAAGCTCTTGCTCCAGAGGTGAGATCTTCTTCCTGGCCTCCTCTTCCTGCTTTCTTTGTTTGATCATCTGATCTCTCTTTCTTTGCTCCAATACACGCTGGAGCTCTGGTTTATTCTCCACGCCCCTATGAAAGACAGATACAGAATATCTGCATAGTCTCAGCTCTTTTAGGAGTACTGTATATCACACCCTTTGAGTTACTGTGTATATGTTTCATGTTGCTGTGCTATTACCTCTGGATGTGATCAATAGCTATACATATTATATAAGTGCCCTAGACAGGGTACAGAGGGGGCACTATTAAAGCTGTTATACCAGCAAAGTGTAATCCCTAGAAGTACATGCCCTCTAGAACTTGAATTGATTTTAGGCTAATTTTAAGTAGATTTTTCTTAAATATTTGACAGAATTTATTTTTGTGACTATAATGCACTAGGATGCATATGTTTACTATTAAAAAAAACACAGCCTAATCTTGAGGCTAACATGGGTAGTTTATTTTAACAGAGGAAATTAGCTAACTAACTCTGACAGATAGCTAATTAGTCAATATCATGAAATGAATTCATGAAACAAGGCTGAATGTAGTCTAATCTGCAGGCTAACACAACTATTTTAGCAGAAAAAAAACGGCAAGGTAGCTAGCTAGCTAATTCTGAGTCCTGCTAAGCAATATAGTTACTCTCAAATCTGTTAACCGATGAAATAAAACTACGCAAAGATGCTTGTGTTTGAAATGCCTTGAAAATGTGATGCTTGTGCTTGAAATGCCTTTCCCCGATACTGCAAGTGTTTAAATGTCAAATCTATGCTAACTAGCTTACCAGTTAAGTTACTAGTAATGCTAGACAATCCATGTACAGTATAAGCTAATATCAGTTATTTTTGTTACATTTAAAGCAATGACGTTTCCCTTATACACAGATTACATTTGAAAATTTCTAGTCTAGTCCACAGGCAGATATAGGTAGCTTATTTTAGCAGGATACATTTGCTAGCTAATGATGGAAACTAGCTAACCTAGCTAATTTGAGTAATGCATACACGAGCTAGGAAGATAGCAGATCACACTCTTATAGAAATTAAACAAAACTTCAACATAGATGAACATGAAACGTCTTTTCTACCTTTTTGTTTTATTTTTACTGCTTTTTTTTCTGCAGAACTATCACCGCCTGCTCCATTAATAACTTTATAATTAAAATTAGCTTCAGATAAAAGTGTCTACTAAGTGCATACATGCGAATATAAAAGAATATCTAGTTCTGGGGATAGAACTAGATATTATTAGCCTTGTATTATTTCTCCAATAGATGGCACTCACGTTATACTCCAAGAAGGTTGAGTGCTGACGACGTCTGCAAACATTGATTTGTGAGCGAGATTAAGGTGTAAATGTACTTGATGTCTCTGGCTCTAAGAGAGAAAATATGTTGGGAGAGCTCACAGAAAGCAAAATAAATGAAATGTTTCACTTTCCGATTTTTAGGATTGATCTGCGCCGTCTAGCACTAAATCAGATTATAGTTACTTAGACTTAGATTATTTTTTACTCTTATGATCTTTGAGATCAGTGATCGTTCCCATGACAACTCTGATCTCAGAGAATACGTCAATACCAGATGTTTAGATGGTTACGGATCTGCTGAACACACATGCGGACACAAACACACTCCCTCGCTGACTGCTAATTAAATTAGGTGTGAGCCTGTTCCGCAGGGAGGAGGCTTTGCGCATATAAGAAGTGGAAAAGCAGTTTGCATGTTGTAATTAGCATCCCTCCTAATTTATAAAGTGTCTGTCACGCGAAGGAGACATGGAAACAGCAACAACAAGCAAACAGAGCCGCGAGTAATGAGGCGAGTTAGACATCCAGCCGCCTCCAGGCCTGCTCCTTGAGACCCTCAGGACAGACTAGTTCTCATACTGACACATCTATGTTACATTAATTCAAAAAGTATAGGTGGGGTGATGGTGGAAAGAAGATCATATTGTAAGGGACAGCATTATTTTCCTCAGATATGTTGCAAAATTTTAAGAACAAGACTCTGCGTGACCAAAATTGCACTGTAATAACAGTTAGCATTGACTGCTAGTCAGTCTCTTAAGGACTAGCTCAGCCATTTTGAGTACTGACTGCATTGTTACAACAAATTCTAAACTATGAGAATATTTAGACTTCCAAAATGGTGAATAATCCCCCAATATAAATAAGTTTGGATTGTTGATAAGAAATCTTCCTGCTAATGTGATTAAAACAGACATTTTACATGATTAACAATGTCCCACATTCAGCATAATTTTTTCTAGGTGGTGAGTCTGATGCTAGCTATAGAGGCGGATGCTAGTTAGCAAGCAAAGCTACAATGATCGATCTTGTAGCTGTACAAGCTCTCTATCTTACCGAAACGTAAGAGTAGATTTGCAATACAGACCGAGTAAAAAAAAAAAAAAAACAAGACAACAAACACCCGAAAGTATAACTGATAGTCTCCGCTAAATGGTCAAGAATAAATCAGTGTCTTTTCCAAAGGATTAGTGTTAAAAAAAAACAAAAAAAACAAAAACCTATCATGACAGTGTCAAAACTCATGCCCACCTTTCAAAATATGTACAGTATTTTCAAATCACAGGTTGCAGCAGCACTTACAGTATTTAGATTTGGTGATAAACTGTTTTGGGAAGCGCAAACTTTATCCATGTGGGACCATTTTGATGTCATTTTGCCCGTCCCAGATATCATGAATGATACAAATTGCGCTATTCCCAATGCATGTAACATGAGTATAAATAAAAGGCGAGCTGTTGACAAAATGAGCTCTATTCCGTCTCCGTCCTCTGCGTTCCTTCCTTCATTGTCACTGTTTTTGTCTTCTGTCTCTGTACGCTCTAAAGACCCAGGCCACATAAAAGCTTATTTACGGAGGGTTCAAAAGGAGAGATGGGCACCGTTTAGTAGTGACCCAATTCTTCTACCACTTAGGCTAAAAGACTATATCCTGTTGCTGTTATCTCCTGCTTTCTCCTCCCCTCCCTGGGGAGTGCCCTCACTCTGATCTCTTAAGTCTTCCAGGGCCAAAATGACTTCAGGTGCCAGAAGTGTCCAACCAGATACTTGCCTAATGGCAATGGTGGCCCAGCGCCAGCTTAAGTGTTATGTGTCCTCACCAGTTGCAGCATGGATATGAACATATATATACACACCCACACACACCTACACACAGTACCATCCCAACACAAACTCCCGTTTACACCTGTCGCACTGATAAACGTGTCGAGTGTGAGAATCTTTTTAAACTTTCCCCTCTTCTTGCGGTACATCAAAATCTCTCCTTTAAATCGTGCCGCGGGAATGCAAATAAGACCCAAGAGACTGCTTTGGAAGCCGAGTGCTGTTCCAGAGACGCTACATAAGCATCGCATCGCAGGACCCGTTTTAGATAACGGCTTCCGACCCAAATGCGATAATACAAAACAGTGGGAAAGTAGGAGCTGAACAGAGGCACTGTGCTTGCTCTTGTCTGGATGAGTGGGACTCTTTGAAAATCCTCCTTAAAGTGTCCGAGACAGACAGAATGGCAGGATAAAGGTGCCTATGTTGGCCAGTTCGGAGGCGCTTTAGTTGTCCTTGTCTCCACACAGAGAACGACTGTGCTGTGAATGTGCTAAGGCTTGGAAGGGGGTAGGCGTTGAAGATCATGGTTCCCAGGCAACTGTGAAGCTCGAGTCGAGAACGCTTATTCAAGGAAGAAAGAAACGAAAAAACAAAACTACAGCTTTTTCTCGGGTCTGAGTTTCTCATCCAGACTTTGGCGTGCTATTTTTACTTCATGCTTCTTGTTTTCTTTATAAAACTTCTAAGCTTCGTCAGACTTGATCTCAAATGAAACATGAAGATATACCTTTGTTTATCATGTTGTTTTGTGGGAATTTAGCCATAGCTTGATGAGTAGCCCAAGTTCTGAGTAAGTTCATTTCTTGGGGAAGTTGTAGTCAAACATGTAGCAAGACGTCCCCTGGGTCTGTGGGTGTTGCTGTTGTGTATATACAGCTGTTAGGAGGAGCAGGACTGTTTCTTCAAGGCTCCCCTAGTGTGCTGGTCAGATATTTAATCAGCTCTGCGTCATGTCTTCACTTTGGTGTCGTCAAGGACTTCGCCTTATTATCATCTTTCAGCCTGTACTGAAGTGTTACAGAGCACACTGGTGTCTTTAATGGACTGTCCCAGTTTAATTTCAGTGCTTAAATGCAGAAAACAGATCCAAGAAGCATACTTGTGTAAGGTTGTCTTCATTAAAGGACGTCAATAATTTATAAGTAGTCATTGTTCATAGAGTATATTGACATGCCATGCAAGGCAGCATTAATTATTGATTCGTGCAGTGTTTACAGAGATGGTACAATATATGCAACACACATATGCGTTCAGATTGAACTCCCAGGTCTGAGTTTTGACCTTTGTGAGTTCACAGGGTAGTCATACAAACCATCGGCTGCTCCTCTTTCATGTAATTTTTGTAATAGACTCGAAATTGAGGCGTAATTTTTGAATATATGGTTAAACATTCAGATTATGCGGTATGTCAGAAATGAAAGCATTAGAAAGTGTGACCGTTGTCTAAAAATAGGAAAACTTTAATACCGAGACATACTTTGACAAAAAATAAATAATTAAAAAAAAATTGTATTAGTGACATATTTTTCATTTATTTTTTCCACAGTCTATTTTTAATTAATTACTGGATGTACAGTTGTTGAATGTCAGCAAGTTGTTTTACACATGGCCGATACGACTCCAAAACTAGTTTGCTCTTAGTTTACTTTAAATTGAAACATGATGCTAAAACCGGTGACAAATGTGTCTGATGACGATCATTCAGAGAAAGTTATTACAAAAAAAAATTCTTGTCCTAGACCACTGTAATCATAAAGTAATACTTCAAAAATGTACTTTCTCCCTATTCCAATCACATGCTGGCATGACTGAGAGTTATATAACGATCAAAAAGGGTTGATTGCAACATATTTGCACATGGTAGGTTATGAGACTCAGTGTTTCTTGGAGGCCAAAACACATATCCATGCTCTGGAAATACCGAGTGAACACATGGACCACCTGACTCTAGCGGTTTTATAAAATGTCTTAATAATGAAACATACATATTCATTAAAGTGAATTTGGTTTTCATCACTTGCCCTGCTTATCTAAAGGTGTTTTTTATGAAAAAAAAAAAAAACCCAAATCTGTGTTAATATAATATAAAATATGAATATTAATCTATACAGTATGTTCACAAATACCCTATGAATTGTTTATACAATATTTAATGAGTATTATTTAGCCACTGTTACTAGTTGTAAATATGTACTGTATTGTGTGTGTCCTCATACCGTTTGTGGTTCAGAAGCAGCTCTCGGTGCAGCTCCTGGTGACTTTTAGAAGCTTTCACTGGATTAATCAGCTTTTTGGGCTTGATGAGATCATCATCCCCTTGCGCATAATCGGGATGAGGGGCATAGCTGGCCACAGGGAGGATATTCCTGCGTGGGCATTGCAATGGGTCATCATATGTGATTTCAGGCTGATGAGGCTGTTCCCATTGGATATCTGCATATGCTGAGGCTGGAGAAAGAGACAGAGAGAGAGAGAGAGAGAGAGAGAGAGAGAGAGAGAGAGAGAATGACATTATGCAATAACGAAAGCCATTCACGAGAAAAGGCTGTTGAATTAAATTTAAATTTTAATCTCGATAAGACAGAGATTAGAAGACGAGCACGCAATGTCTAACCAAGTTGCTATAATAATATATTCACGCTGCTTGGGAGAAGTACTGAAAAACAGTGAAAGACTATTCTCATTGATATTCATCTTAGTTATGTGATCAGTCAGTGCCTTTATATTCTGCGATTAGTCAGTTTGCATCAAAATCCGGCATCAAACTGGAAAGATTCAGACCCACTGCACGATGTGAATCAAGCCTCGCACGTTTCGGTTTGTAGCGGGGAATTTCTGTAGCTGCTAGCTTCTAAACTGAGCCAAAGGATAGAGATGTAGTGCTGCAGAAATGCCATGTGTTCTTGATATTACGACTGACAAAAAGAC
>JAQMCW010000016.1:14080442-14090689 GCA_030068335.1 Chrysichthys cranchii | reverse complement strand
CATTTTCATTTTCTGGTCATATTTACACTTTGTCTGATGTGATGACACTGACTTACAGAAGGCCTTTTTTGTTAAAATCAGAATGATTTGTTTACTGTTTTCCTGGAATAGCATGACACAGTTGTAAAAACACAAGGTTACACCTGGACTGCCTGCCAAAGTACACTGACAGCCACCAATGCAATGTATAATCTGTCATATTAAAATGATGAAATATTTTCAATATTAAGCCATTTTGACAAACCCGAAAAGGGGAACAGTTTTCAAGTAAGATATTAAACGAACACACTGTGAGAGATCGTTCCTGCCCGGGTAGCTGACTGTAGTAGCATCAAACTGACAAAAACCAGCATGAGGACAGGAGAAACCCCAAAACTTAACTTCATATGATGTTATTCTTAGAAATCAGCTCATCCTTATAATTCACTCAGATGTGTAGGCCATGACTGAACCATGAAGACAACGATATGAAAACATTTTAGGGCAGATTGAGGGGGGAATCTGACTAAGGCCTCTTGGTGCCGAGCCCCTCATATCATAAAGACCTAGAAGTGCCCCTGGGCAGGAGATGATCAACGTACAGTGTGGTTTGGTACAGACCAACATGAGTCCCAGTCAGGTGACTGTCACCCGGCTTTAAGGAACTCTGTGATTTCATAGTGAATCTTCACAGAATTCCTGAGCATCCCATGTTCCATTGCACTCACACACACACACGCAGAGAGACACACATACTTACTCCGCTTTACACACAACTTTTCACACATCGCCTTTCACATATCACTTTTCACACACCACTTCGAACTTCGAACCCAGTGATTTAACACAGACAAGGGCGTAGATTTGGCATGGATGGAGGTGACGCGTCCCCACCAATATCCAGCAATCATTGATTTGTCTGCTTTACACACACAACTTGGCGCTTAGGACTTCAGTAGAGAACGTGATTTAACCCTTTCTGCGCCGCCAGGTGAATGACACATTGACAGATCGTTTTTTGTTTTTTTTTGAAGGGATCAGATTATTGGTGGGAACGTGTCACCTCCGTCCATACCAAATCTACGCCCTTGTTGTGTACCCATAAAGGATTAAATCGACATTTGCCCATCACTGACTAGCCTAACATTACTACAAATAACGACGACATACTTCATGGGTGAGTGACCTTAACTTCACTGTGCGCGCACTCCGATGGAGCAAGGGCTCGGACTCTACTATGCAACTAACCAGGGGCGTGCCCCTGGGGGAAAAAATAGTACTTAATGAACGAAATTTAACACCTGTGAACGAAATTTAAGACCTGTGAGCAAAATTCAATACCTTTTCAAGGCCTTAATTCACGAATACTAAATTTAAGACTTTTTCAAGTTTTTTAAGACCCCGCGGGTACCCTGCAAGAGCAAATCTACGCCCCTGAACACAGAAACCGAAAATGCAGTACAATAAGTTGTATATCCAGACTTGTTAATTCAGAGTAATGTCATGATTTTGTAGTATCAGTATTGTCTCAGTTTGTACCTGTTCCTTCATTTTTTTCTTTGAAGCCCTTTCTTGTTGAAATAAGTTGTTTCTCTAAAACCCAACTCTTGTTTCTTTCTTCAGTTCCATCCTCAGACCAACGTTTGCTTCGTGCCCGTTGCACACCCCCCCTACCCCATGGCCTTCCCCGGCCCCCTCGTTGTCCTTCCCACCTTCTTCTACTACCCCATTTCCCACCCCGTCTACTACTACCCCGTAGAACCAGTGATGGAGATGTATGACCACCAGTACCTCCCATTTTTCCAGAAATATCCACCAGATGCTGGATTTTGCCCTTCTGAGGGCAACATGTACGCTGGAGTGTACGATCCCACTCCCCAGCCTTCCCAGCATGCTCAGGAATACCAGGCAGAAAGAGAGTGCACACCGGTCAGGATTACAGACGCTGGTGATGGTGGCCGAGTTGTCACCATGGTGGAGCTTGTGCTACCAAAAGCCATGTCTCCCCTGACCCCACTTCCTTCTGAAGGCGAAAGCGAACAGGATGGCATGAACCACACTTCTCCTGCTCCTGCCACTGACGTGCGCACCCTTGAGGAAAATGAGGCACCGGTTTTGACTCCACCACCTGAGTCAGAGCCCGAGACTCAGCAAGCCTCCAACCTGCCACCTGAGCCAAACGACAAGGCAGATTCTCATGATCCTCTATCCACACCCATTGATGACCCTGCACCTTCAACACCTCCATCGCCTGTTGCCCCAACATGTGGTGAAATAATGGACATCGTGGACCCCCTGCCATCAGCACCCCCATCATCATCAGCAACAACACGGGGTGAAATTTTCAAGACTAAGGAGGAGGAGTTTGAGAATGCTAGGATGGAGAATGTAGAAAGGCAGAAGAAGAACGTGAAACAGAAGGAGAAATATCAGGAAGAAGTTTTACAGAAGGAACAACCTGAGGAGCAGGAGGAGAAGGCTATGATGAAGGGGAGTGAAAAGCAGGAAGAGCAGAGACCTGACGAACAGCGGCTGCACGCCAAAACCAGCAGTGTGACAGCTGACAAGGGGGTCGAACTGTTTATAAAGTGCCTGCCAGACACCGTTGACGACCAGGGCCTATACGATATGTTCCTCCCGTTTGGAGTCATCCACCGTGCAAAGGTGATCATGGAGAACGGCTGCTCCAAAGGCTTTGGGTACATCACATACGCCACTGCCACAGAAGCCACCACGGCAATAAAGGAAATGAACGGGAAGTTGGTGGGCGGGAGGCCGTTATATATAGTGCTTTCAAAGCCAAGAGAGGAACGGAGGCTTTACTACGCGCCGAGAAAGCAGAGGACATGGAGGAGCGGACAAGCCGAGCCCCGGTGGAGTCAACATAAGGAAACTCGGAGGGTCCAGGCACAGAGACATCACTCTTTTGCACCGACCTGCCAAGATATAAGAAGAAGAGACTAAGTGAATTATAATTGTATGAAATTATTGTTATTTATTTAATTTAATTTAATTTTTATCTTATTTTATTTCATTTCATTTTCTATCAGAGTCCTATACTCTGGAATCGACACATACGTTCCAGCTTGGTACACTGGACTTGACCAGTGAGGCACTATGTTGTGGGACTCTTGGCTTGGCTCTGATTTTATGAGTCTAATAACAGACTTTTGCTAGGGATTTAGGACTTGACTTGTCCACTGTTGCTTGGTACACTGGACCCAAACTGAACTCTTGGCTTGGCTTGGAACTCAACAGGGACTTTCTGACTTATTACTCTGGACTCAACTCAAAGTCTCTGGCTTGGTACTGTACTCTGGAATCTACCCAGACTTTATGACTAAGGGTGTATGGCTTGGGTCTCTGACCTCAACTTAGAATTAATGGCTTGGGTTTCTGAACTCAGTTTGGACTCTGACCTTAACTTGGAATTAATGTCCTGGGTCTCTGACCTCAACTTAGAATTAATGGTTTTGGTCTCTGAACTAAACTTGGAATTAATGGCTTGGGTCATGAACTCAAATTGGACTCTATGGCTTGGGACTCTGAAGTCAAATGGACTCTATGGTTTGGGTCTCTGACCTCAACTTGGAATTAATGGCTTGGGTCTCTGAACTCAAATTGTAATAAATAGTTTTGGTCTCTGATCTCAACTTGGAATTAATGGTTTGGGTCTCTGAACTCAATTTGGACTCTATGACTTTGGACTCTGAAGTCAAATGGACTCTATGGTTTGGGTCTCTGAACTCAAATTGTAATTAATGGCTTTGGTCTATGAACTCAAATTGTAATAAATAGTTTTGGTCTCTGATCTCAACTTGGAATTAATGGTTTGGGTCTCTGAACTCAGTTTGGACTCTATGACTTTGGACTCTGAAGTCAAATGGACTCTATGGTTTGGGTCTCTGAACTCAAATTGTAATTAATGGCTTTGGTCTATGAACTCAAATTGTAATAAATAGTTTTGGTCTCTGATCTCAACTTGGAATTAATGGTTTGGGTCTCTGAACTCAGTTTGGACTCTATGACTTTGGACTCTGAAGTCAAATGGACTCTATGGTTTGGGTCTCCGAACTCAAATTGTAATTAATGGTTTTGGTCTCTGAACTCAACCTGGAATTAATGGCTTGGGTCTCTGAACTCAATTTGGACTCAACGGCATTGAACTCTGACTTCAATTTGGAATTAATGGCTTGGGGCTCTGAACTCTTCTTGTGTATACCATGCTTACTAGCAAAAATACACCTTGTATGAAAGCTATAACCTATGTATACATATACAGTACATTTTATGAATAATGTACAGTTTATAAATGCTCCCAAATGGGCCCTGTTTGAGTCATGCAAGAATCCAGTGATGGCTTGAAATTCTTAAGCAAACATAAAGAAACGCAAATGCATTAGAATGGTATACTGCACATAAATACATTTATGATTTGTCTATTTTTTTTTTTTAGAGCTGACTGGAAAATTTGAAAAGTTATCCTGAATAGTGAATAGACTGTTGTGCTGTTATTTTGGACTCCGTAATTGAGGCACAGGGAGTGGGGATGGGTGCCAGCACTGTGAGGGGTAGCTGAGTTATTCAACTCATGCCAAGCTGCCCGGAAGCTGGCACACAGATGAAATTACAGTACTGACATTTCAGCTCTGTAGCACTGCTCACTCTCGCTTTCCTTTTTGCCTCTCTCTATGGCTTACTCACTCACTCCCTAACTTCTCTTCCAAAGTTCTCTCATTATTTGTGTCTGTTAGATGCACGCTTGCTTCTATTTCTCATGCTTAAATGCATATGAAATCACTTTCTCCGTCTCAACCTGTCATATCAATGACAAAACTTTTAACTCCCACAATCTGATTGGCTACAAACTGCTATCTTAAAAACATTTCAGTAGTTCTGCACTACTTCAGCAGTAGTAGAAATTAGATATGGGAGCTCGAGTCTCCGACTCGCGTCCTGAGTAATTAATTTTCTCTTCTCATAGTTAGCTTACGCAGTTTTTAACGATTTAAGGCAAATTAGCATGCTAGCATTAGCTAGATAATTATAGTTAATTATTATGTAGCTAGTTTTACAAGACAGACATCTAGTTTTGCTAGAAAGACTGGAATGTTTCATTAATAAATGTTGCTAAAAACCTGCCTACTTTCATAAGATGAGGCATTATGACCGATATATCAGATGATCCATCACATGAGAGCATCTTTTTTTTTTTTTTACCTGCCTAAATCCAATGACCATTTCTTGGTCCAATACGCCCATTGTGCAGCAGCGTTTTAAAAACTTTTTCTCACACCATGTACTGTATATGCACATGCATATACAGTAGCTTCGAAATTCTGAAGGTTGTGACCTGAGAAGTCTATAAAAAAATATCTGATGGTCGGTACGCCATGGATTGACTGTTTGAGACTGACACTAGGACATATGTAACAAATATATTCCTGTGTTTTGTTATGTTGGATTATCTGCCTTCTGACACTTCCACAATAATAATAATCTCTTGCTGTATTTTGGTTGATTTAATAAAGAGAACAAATGCATTGAAATTTTGGACTCAACTCAGATTCTTTGCCTTGGATTCAGACTTATCTTCTGTAAAAAAAAACAAAACATACATGACCTCACTCTCACACCACTCTTGCTTTGGCTCGCCATCAATTCCATTTTAAAAACAATTTACAGGCTTCCATGGGTAATGCATTCTAGCATTTGAAGTCAATTATTATAAATCAACACCCAACCCAGGGTGCATTTCTGAAACTGCTCTTGAAATATGCCTCCATTTAACCCAGTGTTTCAATACATATTACCGGTAGTTAGAATAGTCATACATAAAACCCCCCATGCTCTGTTGCATTTCTTTTATGCTTTCCCGTTCTTTCTTTAATGCACTGAAATTTAAACTTCCTCTTTATGTGCTCTATTTAAAATCATTATATATCATAATGTCATGATTGTGAGGCTTCAGAGTGTTTGTACAACACAAATTGGCCCAGTGTTTACTGCCCTCATCTGTATTACACTGTATTAAATATTATTTGCTGTCACCATTCAGTAATGTTAGCTGCTGATCTGGATCTTTGTAAGCTCGACTTTCAGGAATTTTTGTAGCATACCACTTGGTTAAAAGGGTTGATAGCCACTGTATGTTAAGGTTTCACTAAAATGATCCAATATGCATACAGTATCTCCCTATATCCAAACGCAGTATGTACAGATACACTTGTGCAGTCCTGAAGCCCCCCAGAGTGAAGTTTTTTTTCAGGATGCCTCATTTGCAGTGGCCTGGAACAGCCTCGGTCCTGGAGGAATGTGTAAGAGGATATCAGTACTGCTATTGTTCTTCTACGAGCAAAATTCACTTGTTGAGTCATGACTGATTTTCAGAAAGCAAAGCGACAATCTGAGTCTCACGGCAAGAAGTGTTCAAGTGATATCAAATCTACAAGTCTTCAAGTCTAGCTTTATTTTGTCTACCTACTGAATGGAACGTGCTTTTTTCCCCCGCCGAATATCAACTGTGATCTGATTCTTCCAGGTAACAAGAAGCCGCTTAGACATCCCATAATCCTTCAGTAGCCCTCTCAAGAGCAGCTGTCAGCTGCCACATGCAGCCCTCAGCTCTGAATCACGCTCTGAACACGTCACACCCTGCTTACACACTCAGCCCTCCTCATTGCTCAAATATTTGCGGACTCTGATAGGCATGGTGGACGTTTCCAATTCAACGACAAACACTCGGGTTTATCATATGTGCATGTGTGGAACTATGGCGAAATAGTGAATGATAATAAAATACTCTAATATATATATATAGTATATCAAGAGTATTGATAAATAAAGTGTTGTTAATTAAAATACAGCAAAAAGTGCATTATTATTATTATTATTATTATTATTATTATTATTATTATTATTATTATTGTTATCATTGTTGTTGTTGTTGCTGCTGCTGCTGTTGTACAAGATCTTGCTGATCCTGATATTAAGATGCTTGCAATTTGCATTTGTAATAAACTCTTGGCTATTTAATGATGGGTTTGCATTTAGAAAACATTCATGCAATACGTTTTCATAATCCCAACGTAAACATCCATTGCTTTCTGTGTTTACATGTCATTCATTCGTACAGGCAATGTTTAGCAAGCTAACTTCTTCCATTAACAGACTACATAAACAGACTACATTAAGTCACACGCTCACTTACTTTCTTTCCATGAGAAGCCCCCATGCTGAGCTCGCCGCCTGGGTCAGGTGTTCCTCAGCTGGGTCTCCGGCTCCCAGATTTTCCCTTGTGTATTCTTGTGCCGCTCTGGGACGAACAGATCAGATAAGGGAGGGAAGAAGGGGGGAACTGAGAGGAGAACAGATTCTTCTCTCTGCCCCCTGGCACCTTGTCAGCAGCAGGGGATTCCAGCCGGTGGATATTTGCAGCGACATCGTATCTATTAGGGTACGGTTCCAACTTGGTAGGAGGGCTCCGTCTCCTTAGCAGGTCAACCTGTAATGCACTGTTTATACACGATTTAAAACAAAAAACGGGGAAAGGGGGGAAAAAAGAACTGCACAGCCAATCCAATCCTTGTGAGCCACCTGTTGCTAGTTTACTCCCCTCTTGTTCCCTCAAGGACCTAGCCTGTGCAGATTATGCTAATTGCTAGTGACAGAAGACAGAGCCTTAGGGAATGTGCATAGTGGAATGGCCTCAAGGTGACAGCCGGTGATCTAAAGTCACTGGGATCTGGTGTCTTCACTCATCCGTGATTAGCGGAGCACTAGGGAGATTCGCAGAGGATTCCGAAGACTCCCTTCTATAGGTCTGGATTGGTGCCAAAGCTGGATCAAACAGGGAACAGTGCAGTTCTAATGAAGATACTACCTAGGCAGCAGGTCCAGGGTGAGGAGAGTCTGTTTTTTAGATAATTATAGAGTTTTCAAGTCTTGTTGATGTATTTGATCAACTTTTGTTCAAGAGTCACAGTGCTGGAGAAGGGCATCAACGTTTTGCAGTATTTGTTGGATGTTCCAGATCTTGAGCACCCCGCCGTACTTCACTGTGTCGTGATGATCATTCTTGACCTCATTGTTTAGTAACAATGCAGCAAAAATGTTCTTTAAGGGAATGTTTCTCCAGTTATTAGCTATCTCTAAAATGCAAAACAAAGATGAAACATCGTTTAGCTGGCATTTAGTCCTCGCAAAACCATTAACCTTTCAAAAACTCATCTCTTGCAAAACATATATATATATATATATATATTGTACAAGGTCTCTATTGCTGATGATGGCTGCATTTAAACACCAACACCAACCTGAATAAAAAAAACCAAAACAACATCAACACTTACACACACATTTGTGTGTGTGTGTCTGCGTATCACTAACATTTATCATTTAACTAATACTGTATTTTAATATTTATAATTTATCTAATTTACCATTTACAGTGGACCCTCGACTCACAAACTTAATCTGTTCCGGGACTCTGTTCGTAACCCGATTTGTTCGCAACCCAAATAAATTTTTCCCATTGAAATGAATGTAACTGCAATTAATGTGTTTCAGCCCTCAACACTAAGTGTATTATGGGTTTATGTGTGGCAATAAAACATAGAATAAAGTTAAAATGACCTTAATTATAGAAAAATAAACCTGAATGAAATAAACAGATGATTTTAATGCACGTTCCCTTTGCGGTGGATACGTAGTTGCTGGCGTAGGTGGATGGTGGTGGTGGGATATGGTGGCGCTTCTCATGTTTTGTGTTTTTCTTTCAACTGTTATACGCTTAGGCTTCTTACTCTCACTACCATTTCCATTTTCTTGGGACCCGTAATGAAGGCTTATTGAGCAAAAATGCAGAGAAATGCAATGAAAAAATGCACTGAACACGTTCAGGGAGATTTCTTTCGAGGCAGTGGTAGCCTAGCGCTCAGGGGCCCTACAATCGGAAGGTTATGGGTTCAAGGCCCAGGACCAACAAGGTACACTGAGGTACCCTGAGCAAGGTACTGTCCCTAAGCTCCCTGTTCAGCTGCCCCCTGCTTCACCTGGTGAATGGGTTAAATGCAGAGAAGTAATTTCACTGTGTCACGCTATGCTGTGCTGTGGTGTGTTTCACATGTGACAGTCACTAGTATCACCTATCACCTTATTTCAACTGTTATACACTTAGGCGTCTTACTCTCAACGAAAAAATGCGCTGCGCACGTTCACACCACGAGTGCTTTACCGGAACTGAATGTTTGTGGTGTGAAGCGTGGGTTGCCTGCCTGTACGTCAGTTGAAGATTTGTTCGTCGGTCGGTGTGAAATCTGTTTGGGAATTTAGTTCGTTACGTTGATTTGTTCGCCATCCAATGCGTTCGCAAGCCAAGGGCCCACTGTAAGGGTAATAGGGTTATGTAAAGGTTGTGGGACTAAAATGTAGTGAGAAACAAATAACACATCAATTGTAATCACACATATGGCTAAAATAATGTTCTATATTTTCTATACTCTTACTCATGTAACTCCTACATAGTAAAGCTTCGACCCTTATGGAGAATATATGCTTCATGAGGGAAGCCAGCTTCATAAATTAATGCAAATTTGCTAAATACTGTACAGTATTTTCCTTTTCCTCTCTTTGACTTTTAGCCTTGATCACAGTGTTACGTTTGTAGTTAAACATTCACGTTTGATTTGCTCAGTCGCACGTCAGTCATATTTGGCTGGTGTTTATTGGTTAACGTTTTGACAGTGGGCGGGACTTAGGTGCAGCGCAGTCAGGTTAGCATTTGTAAATTAGCTAGCTAATTGTCATAGTCCAAAAATAAACATGGCTGTAAAACACGCAAAAAAAAGACGGGGAAAGGCTTTGAAGAGCGTGTTTGACCTGTATTTGTTCTTTGCTGCAAATATCTGACGAAATAACTTCTAAAAGGTAACGTAAACTTTCTGCTAACGGTCCAGAGAAGTGCTGTGTGGATACACAGAGGTTTGTTTCTAAGATGGCGGCCTCGGGTCTCTTTCGGATATTTGGATATTTCTGGTTAATAGGGCACTAACGGCACTCCAAACGATTGTAAAACGACATGATTTGAATGTGACTGTAAAGGAGAAGTCACTACACATATTTAATTAAGTCAAGAAACAACCGGTTAATAGTCAAAACATTTATTTCTTCGAATAACATATTAATATAATATTGACACCAATAATCATGAAGTGTTTTGAGAGACTTGTTCTTTCACACATCAAAGCCAACATCCCTGCTGACCTGGA
>JAQMCW010000016.1:14054362-14068593 GCA_030068335.1 Chrysichthys cranchii | reverse complement strand
TTTCCCACATTTTACACATCTCCCTGATCTCATTTGAAGTGAGGGATTCCTCAGGCTTTTTCTACACTAGCGCGGATCTTGACTATACGAGTGAGCCACAATCCCGCAGTGAGCGAGAGAAAGTTGTGGTCACGTGAGGCTCGGCAGACGAAGCGTACGCATACTACTCGTATTGCAAGACCTCGCTCGTTAACCAAGTCAAAATTTATTACAATGTTTTGCGTGTCTTGCAACACACTCACAGGCCAAGTGACTCGCAATCCAAGGTTCTACTGTGTGTAATATATATAATATAAAGTATTTGCTTTATCAATCAGCATGTTGGGGTTTTTCTTCCACCCCCACTGAAAAGTGCAGAGATCGAAAACGAGATCTTCCTACTTCTGAGAAGTCAAACGCAGCAGTGCTGTCAGGTGAAATCCTTGTAAGAAGTGCAAGAAAAACAAGTCAAGGGATTAATTTAGTGGTTTATTTAGATAATTTATTGTTGCATTAGTGCTCATTTACATGTTTTTACTTTTGCTAAAGCATAAATTAAAAGCATAAGAGCTTTTTTACAGACACAAGCATTTATCTCGGATATAGATACAAAGCCTGTGACATCGAATAATTCGCTTTGTTGAGCTTTTCTTGCCCAGATTTCCTTTTGAAAGCAGGAATTAAAACATTAAACATATTGGCTTGCTCCTCTCTCCAGTCCTCCAGCGTCTTTATGGCCCCCGCTGGCTCACACATTTGCTGGTCTTGACAGGTTCTAGTTTTATGGAGCTCCGAGGTGCTGTAAAACAGTTGTCCATTACAAACTTTTATAGTTCTCATTTGAAAGCCTGGGGCTTGTTTAGAGAATTGATGGCAGCTTTACTGTCCAGGCAGACGGAGTGTTGCTTAAACTGACTTCTTTGACGGAGATTCTTCTATCTGAGCATGGTAATTGGAGCAATCTGCAAGGCTAAGCATTTGATTTCAAAAACATATGCATTCATTTAGCTCTTACGGATTGTTTTGTGAGTGTTGGGAAGCACAGTGGATATCATTATGAAAGCTTTCAAATTGTATTTTCTTCTTCCTTATAGTCGTCCCCACCCCCCATTTCAGCAGACGTCTGCTTTTATTTCTTGTCAAAGTGCTCTAATAAGTTTGAAAATATATATTTTATTTTCCACTGAAAAGCTAATCATGTTCAGATTGTTTATGAAAAATACTTACCAGTGTGGGGAAAAAATGTAGCTGTTTGAGAAAGCTCATGAATGAGAACATGAGCCCTATATCAATCTTTCCTTACAGTGCATGAATCCACATAAGCATTCATGTGGGCTTTTTCCTCATTCCAAAGTAACAGCGGTAATAAAGCTAAAAAAAAAAGTTGTCAAAATACAAAAGACGTTAAGTTGGCAGTCATTTATTTAAATAACTTTTACATTTTTAGTTAGTACATTTGACTATGGTACGTTTTGTGTAGAACACTGGAATCAGGCGAGTTTGACTTGTACATGAATATTATGACAACTGTTCAAAATCAGAGACTCATACATCCGATGCCGCGATCAACGCCATTTTAAAAAAATGAATTTCAAGGATCAAAACCCAAGTCAAAGATTAAAACCAAAAAACACAAGCAAAATCAAAGACCAAAACCATAATCAAAGATCACAACCAAACCAAAGATCAAAAGCAAAGGTCACAACCATACTGAGATTAAAACCTTATTTAAAGATCAGAAGTAAAGATCAAAACCATTCTCAAAGATCAAAACATAAAGATCGAAACTAAAGATTAAAACCATACTCAAATTTTAAACTCGTACTTAAAGATCAAAATGGAAACAAAGATCAAAACTGAAGATTAAACCCATACTCAAAGATCAAAACCACACCAAAGATTTAAAAGCAAAGATCAAAGCAAAGATCAAAACTCTAGACACCAGCCTTAGCAAGTACTTAACAGTACAAGTACTGAACAAAACTCTGTTTGACTTTAATTAGTAATAAAATTACGAGTAATAAATTACGAGAAATATAACAGCAGGTGCTAGATTTCATTAAATAACGAAATAACCACGGTTCTTGGTTCCGGACTCTGAGAAAGTGAGAAAGTAGATCTGTTTATGTTTCCAGGCTCTCTGTAGATGTTTCATCATCCTGGAGCTTTGAGAACATCACTGTACATTATGTGTAGACTGTTTTTAAATTAATGATGAAAGAGCTTCATGTACCGATCATGGCTGTATGTTTTGAGCTATCGCTGCTTGTTTCTTTAGTCTTTTCATGCCCTGCTTCTCCAAAGAGTGATAAAACAAGGCTTTGAAGTATCAAAGTTCCTCTCTTTCTCTTTCTTCTCCAGTCCCGTGGGAATGCAAAAAGTCCTTTATTTTAATTGCATCAAGCTAAGGGAAAAAAAAAAAATTAAAACGTGCACACAGAGGGTTTCACACTGTGCAATCTTTCCGGGAAGGCCAACCCACAAGCAAGACAGGGTACCCGATTTTATTCCCCATGAACATTATCCCTTTATCTGTGAGCCACTGTATATTTAGGCCGTGAGGGCTGAGGGCTTATTTCTGTTCGATATGGGTCGAAGGGCCTTATTGAAATGTCGTAGATTCTCTTCATGGCACAACAACTCGACTTGAATTAGGATCGTTCGTCATTCGGAAAAGTTGCGTGGGTGACACCTCTCACCCGGCGAGGGAGAATTATCACATCATGAAGTTGTTAGCCTGAAACGAGTGTGGCGCACTGTGTCCTTTGAGATCACACTGAATCAAAGCGGTGGTTCAAGTCGGGGTCAGGCACCGTGACGGGGACCGCCATGCTCTCTTCTTTTCTCCTCATTGAAGTTTCTCTTTTTATTCTAAAAAAAATTCAAGACAGATTTAATGAGTGATTCATATTTAAGAAAGCTGCCCATCACCCTTATCTATCTATCTATCTATCTATCTATCTATCTATCTATCTATCTATCTATCTATCTAATCCAATACAGTTTTAATTGGTTTATTTATTTATTTTTCATTTGTGTTTCTTCATTAATTAAATTATTTCCTTAATTTCCTGGCTGTTTGTTTATTTGTTTATTTATTTATTCATTCATTCATTCATTCTAGCTGTCAGTGAAACCCTATTTTATACGAGATTCTTTCTGCGTACTCTTACCAATTTGTCACTGTGAGGCCACGTTGGTCACTTAGGCATGCTGTGCAGCAAAGCAGCTAATAGCCGTCTGTCTCTAGCTGTCACATCACCACAGTCCACCCTGATTAGTCTACAGAGTATAGCAGCTCTGCCCAGTCAGATTAGTGCTCTGGTTTTTTTTTTTTTGACAAACAGAAGATGGAAAAGCGGAACAGCTTTCACCTTTGTCAAGTCTGTCTCTGTCACATGTTTTAAACAGGTCAACCGGAGCAAATTCAGCTTCATTGAGGCACGACTGGCGTGCAAATTGGCATTTTCGTTCCATGAACCTTCCATGCAGCACCTACTAGCCCCAAACATTCAAACCATTTCTCCAAGGCCTTGCTATGGTGTTTGCTTTACAAATAAGCAGGCTGGATTTATTTGAGAAGGAAGTATGGGGGGCATTTAGACATTTCACAGAGGAGACTGCAGCAGTCTGTTTAAAGGTGGGATTGGATTTAGCATGTCTGTGCTGTAAGGATGCTTTCTCTGATCACTTGCTGAAATAATCACACCTGGAGGGAGTTACTAGTTCTGGTGTTACCTATAGCCTCCCACAGGGTCTTTTCAAACTTTAAAGCACTATTCCAAAGCTACAGGTAACAGACTAGCAGTCTTACTCAAGGAAAAATGTATAATGCATTCCTATAACGAACTGCCGACGGTGGAAAAACATTCAAACAGTTCATACCTATCGGAGATTCCTTTATGAGCAGGGATGGTTATAGTGCATGTTAATAAATCGGACAGTCGAACGTCAGACTCTGGAAATGCAAAGGCATACAAAACTCAAAAGGAACATTGCCACTTGAGTGTATATTAAAAATTTCAAGACTAAAACACGATAGTGAATAAATGCACAAGCTCCTCAAGGGCAAGACACAGAACAGGTGAACACAAACAGGTAGAACACCAATGACAGGACAGGGCTGGAGACACGGAAGCATGGAAACATGGTTCTCATGGTAGCTCAAAATGTCTGACATGCCTAAAATAATTCTGCGGCTTGTGCCTCGTTAGGATTTTTAGCGCTTCAAACAACCAACACATTTCGTTCATGAAATCCTTCACAAGCTCCTAATTTGTTGCAGCAAATTGAGAGACAACAAAATTAAGGAAACAACTATCGTACATCTTGAAACAAAATATGTAAACTTTCACTGAGCTAAAGAAGTGTACATGGAGGTTGAGATCACTTAATCTATACCCCTGAGACTTGCTGCCTCTGAGAGATGGTCGTGAGTGGACATTCTTCTGTACTGTGGCCATTTATGATCCAATCAGTAAAGGTCTTCTGCATTGCTCTGGCCTTTGGTTATCTAACCAGCAACCTTTCCAACGCCGTTCCTCAGCGAGATCTCTCCAGCATATAGACTCTGCAAGATGGTCAAGTGAGTGGACATTCTTTTGCTTTGCTGCGGCTGTTTATAATCCAATCAGCAAAGGTCTTCTGTACTGCTGTGACCTTTGATGATCCAAACACCAACAGTTCTAAAGTTATTGTACAATAAAATGTACAATAAAAGCACTCCTTCAGTGCATGGAGACTGTGGCTTGGTGTCATCTACTGGGTTATCAAGTGGAGCCCTTAGGCAGTGAATCCCAGTGCTCCAGACTCACTCCCAAGATTCTGTTCACTTACTTGAATGCCCAGGTGGAGTCCTTCCTCTTCATCCAGAGCCACAGCCTACCTTGTTCAGCTGCTCTGGACTCTGGAGAGGTCTTTGAGGTTCTTGCCTTGCACCCTTATTTCCCGGAGTAGCCTTGATGTGATGTGATATGATGTGATGTGGTGATTTGGCCACAAACCCTCCGTAGCCTACTTCGACTTGTTGGACCTTTGCTTTCCAGCCACGTTGTGCATCAGCTACACGTTCAGTGTACAAGTTCAGGAGCGTTACTCTCATAGGCCTCCTCCAAAATATCAAACTGTTTAGGAGTACTGGTGCAAACAATAAAAAACATTTATTCACAAATGAAAGAATTACAAAGGATAAGGGAATATAGTATTCTGTAGCAAACAGCAGCAAGGCTGTGGAGCCAAACAGAATAAGTGAACATTTGTACCTGATACAAACTATGCTTTTTTTTTTTTTTTTTTTTTTCTGGAAAAGTAATATTAACATGTTTACCTCTTAGCCATTTTGTTACTCATGATAATAAAGGAACGTTGCTTTAGCTCACATTAAATATCATATCATGTAACGTTCACAATTGCAAAGTACGGGGGTGTAAACTTTTGCACTGGTTAACAGTATTCGGATGTTCAGAACATTTTCACACCTATACTCAAGCTGCGATGTAGTTACAAATGATTTACCAGGTGAAGTAGTGCAATTTTGCTGCAAGTACAACGAAGAGCTGGAGGAAATTGGTCTTTGTTCCAAGCATTCGACTGTAACATTTTAATAGAGTACCTCAGCCACATCCTGACATCTAACCTTTGATTAAGCACATGTTTGCAGGCCCTCAGGAGAGGTACGCAGTCTTTTGCAAGTGCTTTAGCTGGGCTATCCATAGATCAGGGCCGTGACCACACTGCCCACAGCGAATCCAGGCTTTGCTTTATATAAAAGTAGGTCTTTTTGCCCGATGATTTGAAACCCTTGAATGTACACATTTTTCCCTCAATTGCAAATGTGGGCACTGAAATCTGAGGCTGATTTCTTAACATTAAACATTCTTAACATCTCCACCATGACAGGCCAACAAGTACAGCATTTCTTTTTTTTTTTTTAAGCAAAGCACTGTCAGATGAATGCAGGAATCGGCATCAAACTGTAGTTCCCAGATTACTTCTTCTGTAACTACCAGTAGTTGTGTTTTTGTAAGCTCACAACGAGCCTTTTATATCTACATTGGGAGCGGGTCCACCTCTACAGAGCTGCCATGTTGCACTATCACAGTGGCTGAGAATGGACAAACCTCCAAAGACGTTTCTACAAGTGGTAGCGTGAATCCTGAAGAACGACAAAGAAGAAGAAACGAAGACAAGGAAGAAAAAACAACAGGAATCAGTGTTTGCTGGCGCTGGATAACAAGTTTAAGATCCCAAATTTTTGAAAAATGGCGCATCATGCTTATTTAGCACAGAACAAGCAAGGGAGTGTGAAATATAAGTACTTGGAAGTACACTAGTACACATGGAGTACACATGATGGCCTCTGTACATCCTAATAAATGCTTGGAAATGGAGGGGAACGGGAGGACAATTCAGGTGGTTGAATCCTACATAGTGGGCCTTTAAGTTAAATAGACACATTTTGTAATTTTCTTTTAATCGCTGTGCCTATACAACCATATCTTTTTTTAAGTAAATTATTTTTTATATACATTTTTAATACAGTCGTCCCTCACCATATCGCAGTTTTTGTATGCAATATAAAATGTTAATTCAAACATATTAAGAGAATATTAAATTGAAATAAAATACAGTATGTATTTCGTCAGCGAATGAACACACAATGAAAACGCAGTATACGCCACTCCCGCTTGAGCTAGTTTGCCCACGTGAGATTGTACACGGCACACTATAGGCTGATGGATGGGACGCGACCAACCAGAGTGCTGTGTTCTGTATCCTGGGCGCTGATTGGCTCAGTGGCTGTTCATCTCCTCGTCCTCACCTTCATCGTCATCAGTACTGCACAGCTAATTCATCGTCTTGATCATTCAAGTTGTAGTATACTTCACTGGTGAGTACACATATAGAATTTTATATGTTGTGAAAATGACGTAGGTTTAAGAGTGCAGAAAGTGTTTAAGAGCTGAGGAAGTGTGCGAAAGGTTGTAAAGGTTGCCATAAAACCACCTTTTTACATGGCTGATTAAGAACATTTCACATATGTTTATATACGTATATAATTTGATATGTATATAATCTGATGGTGTGTTATTGTTAAGGTTCTTAAATGGCGTGTATGTAAATTTGTCGTCACCTGATTGGTTGAACGTGGGATTGAGGACTGAAGCGCGGGACATTTAAAGGCCTCTGTCTAGAACAGAGGGGAAGGAGAAAAAGGGCGTACGGAGGTACTTCCTGGTTGGAAACGGCAGCTGCATCCAGCGGTTTGAGGATCTACAACTCGCAGAATCGCTTCGTCTTCCTTGGAGCGGTAGGAGGATTTATCCTACAGATTACGGACTCTAACAAGGCGGTGGACAGTGCGAGACACGGACACTACCTCGAACGTGAAAAGTGGTGAGATTGCGTTCCATTGTTTATGGCGGAGCGGCGTCTCATCAAAGGACTGTGAATAAAGACTTCCGGGAGTTCGCGGGGATTTTGGACTGTTTAAGTATTAATTTTTCTTTTGCTATTATCGTTACTGTTGTTGTCATTATAAATGTCGGTGTTCTACTTCACTGGGCCTGATGGAATTTGTATATTTTTACGGTAGATTGTGGAAACGCACTTGGGGATGTGAGCAGTTGGGTGTGTAGCGCGCAGCGGTGGGTTGCCAAATGTTGGTTTATCCCTCTGTTGATAACATACGTGTTACAATATAAAGTTAACCCTTCCATTGTTTTTCTTATTATTTCGTATTATCAGTCTTTCAGTAATTGTAAAGAAGTACCCTCCTGTGACAATATAGCGTTGTGACATTTTTCCCAGATTTAGGAAGGGTGAATTGTCAGAGTGGTGGCCCGTACGGGGACGGTTGGGTTAAATCTATTTTACATTTGCTGATTAAGATTGTTGCTTGTTAAGTGTCTATGTAAATGTTTTGTTTATACCATTTGTTATTTTGTTACTGATTTGGGGGGCTAGTAGGCCTAGGCAGGCTAGTGCTCACACTTACACTCGCCTTTAGAAGGCCTAGCCTATTGTGGACACTGATTCATACTCTATCACCCATCTTTAATCACTTTATTGTACACACAACAGTACAATTCAGCACATTTCAGTGCATCCTATCATATATCCAACTTCGCATTTATTTCCCCTACATTTCATCATATTCACCACCAATATGTCCGTCAGTCAGCAGATGACCGCTGTGGTTCGTGACACTGATGAGGGAGGGACAACACCACTTATTGACTTCTCTCAAGGTGCTAACATTTCCAATAGTGCCAATCCCCACCCACATGTCACAGTCAGGCATAACCACAGTGGGGTTACAGAAATATCAAGTCTACTGCAGTCTATGTATCTGGATAATGGGGAGGAAGAACAACAGCAAGAGGCTGATGAAGAGGATTATGAAGCAGAACGCTTTCAGGAGCTCAACCGAAAAATGGAGGCCTTAGAAAATCGCCTGGAGCAAGCCGTTGACAGTCTGCTGAATCATGAAGAGGGCCTGAGAGTGACTAGTTGAACACCTCTGAAATATTGTCTCGCACGTGCTCGTCTCGTTTGTAAATCATTCTGGATTAAGAACATGTCGAATGAAACGTGAACCTGTGAAAGTCCATGAGAGTCTGTAAAAAAAACTCACTCCCTCATCTTTAATCCTGTTCATGGTCGTGGGGGGAAGCTGGGGCCAATCCCAGCTGTACACCCTGGGCAGGCTGCCAATCCCCCGCAGGGCGACACACAGAGACAGACAACCATTCACACACACATTCACACCTAGGGGCAATTCAGAGTGGCCAATTAGCCTAATCCCCTCTGTGCATGTCTCTGGCCTGTGGAAGGAAACCCATGCGGACACCATGCAAACTCCACTCAGAAAGGCGCCCAGGTCGACCCCGGGGATCGAACCCAGGAGCTTCTTGCTGTGAGGTCCCACCGTGCCACCCTTGTAGAGCAAATATCTCTCTAATTTACAGATACCCTCAGCAAACAATTGGATTTTTGGAACAAGGGGAATCATTTTCATTGCTTTTTCTATGACACTATGATGGAGTGGATCACTATCAACTGTAACGCCCACTAAATTTGTAGTCATTTAAAGTCTAATTTCACAGTCAAGAATCTGAAGTATACATTGTCCACCTGGTACTAAAGCAGAAAACCAGACGGCAAAAAAAGTATTGTTTATACCAAATCTGAATTTTAAATATGCTGAAACCCTCAGTATGTAAACAAAAGGTTACGGTGCATTTTCCCCGAATGTGCATAATGCTCGAAATATCTTAAATAATAATCAAATTAAAGCTGTGCTGCAGTCACGTGGTGCCTTAAAAAAAAAACACAAGATGGTCTGGGTTGCAAAAGTTTGCGCACCCCTGCGACAAAGCTTCCCCTTACCCCTTCTCTCCCTTGTTGATGAACTTCTGTACTTCTTTGACTCCTCGGCGAATCTGTTTATGTTTGGCCGCTGCAGAACAACAGGAAAAAGGGAAAAGATTTACATGATAAATAAATACAGCGTGTATTTTAGGAAACGTGGAGTAAACGGTTTCTGCTCTCACACATTTGAAAAAAGACTGTTTGATGTTAGTCACTGATGTTATAGGAATTATATGTTTAGTGAAATTTCTTCGAGGTCGCAAACAAAATCTAGAAATCCTCTCGTTTACCTTTTTTCACGCATTTGTACAGCTTCTTGCTTAACTTGCGCGAGGCCAGAGGGCTAGCGATGGGGTTGATGTTAGCTACTAATTCCTGGTAGGATTTTTCTGTCCCTCCGCTCTCCTCCTCAGCTGCACCTTTCTCTTTCTTTGTTTTGGTCATGTTTACAGTCGTAAAATAAAGACAGAAACTTAATTAATTCTGAACAACTGGTTTGTCGGTATAACACACACGTGCTACATCCAGCGGCAAACTTCCGGTTGTAGCTCGCGACTTCTGTGTACTTCAGGCACGCTGAACACACACGTAGACACTGCCCCCTAGCGCTCTGGAGCGGTCTTTAGGCCTCAAAATTATTCTTCCATTTTACTGATTATTAACCCATTAACTGCCAATTTTTTTTTCCTGAAAAATTTCCTGTATTTCTATTAATTTACATCCAAATAGTAACAAACATCTACTTTCAAGAAATATGACTGTTGGTTTTTCTGAAATTTCAATTTTCAGTCAAAGTCCCAAATGGGGATCATGGCACATGCCATCTATTTTTTTATGCTATTCAATATATGATCCCCAAATAGGGACCACGGAAGCTAATGGGTTAAAACAAAGTTAAAATGCCTGTGTATGTAGTAAAGTAAACGTTTTACAAATCAAGGGAACATTGACAGAATCCATGAGGAGACCATGTTTTACATTTTAATATTACTTGACCAAACATTGAGTAATAAACATGCTGTACATCACTGATATCATGCACACAAAATACATACACAATTTCCCATATGCAACTTCAAGCCAAAGTCTAATTCACATTGGATTGTGATCTACAAAAAAACAAAACTTAAAGACTGCATATAAAATATAAATAAATCAACCAGGCTCCTCTCTACCTCCTGTGAACTTCATATACCAAGGTAAGATGCACCATATTTTCAAAGCTAGACAATTATTAAAACAAGGAAATGCTAAAGTGTGTTGTCGGGACACTGCTGATCTATCTTTAATGCACAAAACCACAAACTTTTCCAAACTGTCAGTTTGTTCAACAACAAGGTTTGAGTAAACCATCAGTACTCATTTTTTCCTTCTTCTTCTTACGCCATATAAAGGGGAAATATTCTCGAAATTCAAATATTATCGCCACAGTGCAAAATCTTCGGATTAATACTAACAAGGAGACGTTCAACACTTTGATCATTTAAATGGAGAAAACAAAAATGATATGAAAATTATCCCAAAAAACAAGGTCCAGTGAGTGGCACTAGTTTAAATTTAAGGTACAAATAAATACTAGCTCATTTTCAGTATGGTTGGCCTCAGGTCCTCGTATATACAAATACTGTATTAATTTCAGTACCAATTTCTGCAAATAATAAATAAACAAAAAAAAACTCACATTTTATAAAACAGGGGGATAATACACAATCTACTTACATAATATATTCAAGAAAAACCTATAGACTGCAATAAATTTAAAAAAAAAAAAAAAAAAAAAAAAATACTGTAAACTACATAAATGAACAATTATCATAGGCCCTATTCAGACTTGGCACCACGGTACTAAAATTGTTTCACATATGACACACTGTCATATAAAAAAGAAGAAGAAAATACAACAGCACTGTGTGCGCACAGACCAGTCCACTGACGTGTTTAAGGAACAGGGCTTATGTAAAGAATAGTAAGAAGGTGCAAGCATGTAAGAGGAGACTTTACGTGGCTGATATTAACATTTAAAATAGAGATTAAATAAACATTATGTACGCAATACGCAAAAGTCATAGGGAGGAGGAAAAAATAAATAAATCACCCACACACACCATTGATGCACGTCACTAACGTGCGGGTAGCTCGAAAATGAGCTCATTTTGGCGTGAGAATGGACAACCTGGCGAAGCTAGGCGGTCTTTTGAGGTCATCAGGGACAAATCAAGCCACATTGGCATTCACATTACAAATGTAACGCAACCACGTGCATCTCACGCAACCTCCGACGCACGCGAGTCCATTCACACTTGTACTTGGTGTCGTCCATTTGTGCTCCAATCATCCTGGGCTGATGTTAATACCATGTGTGAACAGGGTCTTAGAGAGCGAATCAGAGCTGCTATATTATATATAAACATGTGTGCACACATACATATAGCCCACACTTCCCCTTGAGGATCAAGAATATAGTAGAAAAGCAGAAAAAGGACAAGACTAGGGCTAACACAAACTTGAAATCAACTTGAGTCCTGGGTTTTCACAGCGACACCCACACATGCGTGGCGAATAGTGCGCCCGTGCAGCACGTAACCATCTTGCTTCACGGTGGCTATGGTGCCAGGCTCGAGTCCTTCCGCTGGGGTATGGCACACTATCTGATGCTGGTAGGGGTCATATGTGCCCCCCACAGGACTCATCTTCTCCAACCCATGCTTGGCAAACACCTGATGCAGTTTGTTCTTTATTTCAGTCAAGTCCTGTGCGCCCTCTACGTCCATCCTTCCTGCGGCTTTCTCCAGCAGGTCTGCCACCTCCACTAGGTCACGGCAGAAACTCTGAATTCCTGTACGAGGGACAAAACTATTCAAATCAGGTCATGTCCTGATGGTTATAAGATTACAATGTTTAGCCTACATTAGCCACTTTTTCACTGAGAAAGCAGACTGCAGTTCCATGGTGCACAGCAGCATGTGTGGAAATAACACATGACTGGCCTTTGTATGGCCAGGTATTTAACTAAGATAACTTACTTCACCCCATAATACACGCATGCTCACTCATTCAGCTAATCACATGACAGCAGTACAATCAGGTGTACAGGTGCTCCCAGGGTTAAGTGGACGGGGATGAGTGTAACTTGGTTACATTTCTGTTGGTCATATTTCATAAATAATTTTCTTACCCTGTGTCCAAAATGGTTATGATTATGATTCATCTTCTAGGTTAGGATTTCTCCTCTAGGGTAAATTATTTACACCCTAAAACTAAGAAATGCATTGTAGAATTCCCTGAATGCACCGGAGTTCACGTGTTCACACGTCTACAAGAGAGCAGGGCTCCCAAAAAGTGCACCGAGAATTAAATAGAGTGCATTTGCAGACAAACATTCACTGTTTTGAGGCAGAAAGTGGATGAAAAGATTATTCATAAGTATATGTATTGCTAAATCACTAGAAGTAAACATATACTATTGTAATCTACCCATAACTCTGTATGAACCAGGACATAAGAGTTTGCCTGAAATTGTTGAGGCCTGTTTTGGTTTTGAGCACTTGGTTAAATCAAGTCTAAAGGAAACCCTGGAGTCAAGATTAAGCACCATTTGCTCCACAGTGGAAAAGTGACTCCCATCAGTTCACAGCACACAGTTTTACCAAAGGTTTTTGCGTCCTCCACAAACTTCTGAGTTCTTCTCCGCACTGTGTCCGAATCAGCCAAGGCCCTTTGGTATCGTTGCTGTCGAATACACAAAGCCCTAACATTAATTCACTTAAACAACAAAGGTTTTAGGTCTACTTACAGGAGGAATTTACAAGAATACTTGTATCATGGTACTTTACTTAATGCATCAGGCTGGGAGCTTAAAATAAGACTTTAGTTGTAATTGAGAAACCAGGCAACCAAGAATATTTTGCAATTTACAGCAAACAACAGGAAGAAGAACAAGGCTTGCAAACGTGCACTACGTAATATACATACGATCGTAGTTTTTAAAGTACATTTACTTCAAGATGTTTCTACATGAAAGAGCCCTTTTGGAATAACTGCTGTAATGGATACAAGTGACTCACAGTGAGGTCCCGGACCTGCTCCTCCAGCTTGCTGGCTTTCAGCTCTAACATCCGGACATGCGTTACAGACAGACTTTGCTCATCGTCGCCATCATTGTGGCAGTCGTCTCCCGTAGTGCGCCTCTCCGCTGCAGTGCTGGAGAAGCCAATACGAGTCCTAATGCACAAAAAGGAGCGAAAAGTAAACATTTACTCAAGAAAAAGTGGAAGTCCTGAATGAGGTTACTGTGTACAAAAAGATAAGGGTATTGAGATAAACAGCACTGGTTGGCTATTAACAGGAATGCATAACCCTGTAGATGTAGACATCTAGCTAGGTCCATAAATATTTAGACATTGGCAAAGTTATTACTGTTTTTGTTGTGTACTACAGTATACTGGAGTTGAAATAAAATAAAATAAAACAAGCACTCAAACGGAGTTCCCATTTTTAATTCAAATGCCAAATCGTAGGTCGTCAACAACTGCCTGAAATATGGAACCAATGGATTTATTTTTCTGCTGAATGATTACTGGTTTTATTAGCAGTGACAGATCTTTCGACTTTAACTGGAGAGATAACAGCAACAGATTCCAAATGCAAGACCTCAATGCAGTAAACAGGTACGGATGTGCACCCAAATATTAATTGTTATTCACTTTAAGAGCGTTTGTTTCAATACTTTCGCTCACATAATGGTTGGGTGATCGGGTCACCAAACGTGCCCTGTTCTAAGAATACATAAGTTGTAAATATCGCAAAATAAAAGCTAAAACTCCGATCTATTGTCTCATATTCATGTTTGATCAACCACCCCCCCCCCCAAAAAAAAAGAA
>JAQMCW010000016.1:14030774-14042428 GCA_030068335.1 Chrysichthys cranchii | reverse complement strand
CCTTACAAGTTAAACACAAGAAGTGAATCTAAACACGGGGAAAATATAGAAGAAGGTAAACACAAGAAGTGAATCTAAACACGGGGAAAATACAGAAACCGGAAGTACAGAACACACTATAAGATAAACAGAAGAAGAGAATCAAAACACGGAGGGAATACAGAAACCGGATAAACAGAGCTCACTATAACAGGGGTAAACGCTATACTAGATTCTAAACAGGGACAAAGACGAGACTAAATTCTGAACCGGGTAAACACGAGGATAAAGGTCAAAGCACTGAATCAAAGTCGTAGCACAGAAACGGGTCAAAACACAGGTAATCAAAGCAGAGAATACAGAAGGCTTAGTATAACAGATCCAGGGACGTTAATACTTCGCAACGAGAGTTCTGAAAAGAGTCCTTTTTATTCCTGTCTGTTAATTGTGATCAGCTGTCTCTGATCAGTGGTAATGGGAGTTCAGGTGGGTTGCCAAGGTTTGAAAAATCCTGCAGACCGTAGCCAGAGGGTCTGCAGGTTTCAGGGCGGATTCCTGACACTAATCAAGAAAAGGGAATCATGGATAGCTCCAAATACATTTCTGTTCTGGCACAAAACCTACCTTCCGCCACAATACTGACCCAAGTCAAAAAAGAAATGAAGTTTTAACTAGGGAATGATGGCTTTTTATATTCCCTGTATGTAGGCCTGCATGTTGAATGTTCTTGAACAGATTCTTGTGCAACACCCATGTGGAACCTGCTGAATGGCAGTATATTTGGATGGCAGTGAGGCTTGAAATGTTTTGATTGATCTTTGTGACTTTAACAGCTGAACTTGGAGTACAGATCAAGCTGGACGTTTATGTTCATGTTGCTTCCTGCCTAAGGATGTAAGCAAAAATGGTGCTAATGCTGCTGGTCACGATGACCTCAACATGTTTTTCTGTTCACGAGGTAACACAGGGTAAAGCAGAGGCGAGCAAGCCAACCCATGGATGGCTGGGGTGGGTGCAGGCTTTTGGTATGACTTCTTAATCAGCCAATAAGAAAGCAATAGCTGTCGGAGGAGTCTTTTTTAAATTGCTGATAGAAAGATCATCCTAAAAACCTGCACCCACACCGGCCTGCTGTTGCTCAGGTTGCCCATGCCCTGGCATGGAGAATATCTGGGGAAGTGGTGGCTTAGTGGATAATGTTATGACTAGTAAGGTTGTGAGTTCAAATCGTAGCAGCCTCAATGTAGCCTGGTTGGGTCCTTGAACGAGACAATTGACCCTCAACTGATCAATTATACACTTCCAGGGGGGGATAGTAAAAAAAAAAAAAAAAAAAGTGTACTACACTGTACCTTTCCCTGTTGTTGGGGTGGCGCTACTACAAGGACGGATAAATGTCACAATTTTTTTTTTTTTTTAAAACAGCAAATTTACAATTTGATAAAATAAATGTTTGAGCTGTCTTCACTGCTTCATATTAGCCTATGTTTTCTGTTTGGGTTTGCAGGAAGAAGCTATCTGTCAGGAAAACAGCTACCATGACTACCGTTAAGCCATTTAAAGAACAGTGATTTTTTTTCTTCTTTTTCTTTTTACACACACAGTCTTCCCTTATATTGCCGAAAAGAACCTTGTCTGATAGCTCGGACATCTTCAATACAGATACACAAGGCATTTAATCTAAGAAAGTAGTTTACCACAATGTTGGGGTAGGATGGAGAAGCATGGTGCCAAAAATAATTTATTTTTCACTTCCTAGGTCATAACTATGAAGTCTCAAGAATAATGACCCACCAATAGCTCTTAACCTTACCAACCTCCTTGAGCGTACATCTCTTTTATATCGCTGGATGGGAGAGAAGCAGTAATTCCATTTTTTTTTTAAACATGTAATTTACTGCTGGCAAAGTTAAGGAAATAAAAAGTTATATTTTTCATATGTTCTGAGCCTCAAGTCAAATCCTTGACCTTGATAGCCAATAGCAGTAGTCCAGATGAGGCATTTCACACATGCTATACCGCATCAATAATTTTTTTTTTTCTTTATGCCCATGCCGTATCTCTGGTTGTGACAGGAGATTATTACACAGTAGAGAGGACAGTTTATAATATACTGCAGAAAAAAAAAATCATATGGCTCTCAGCATATGGTATTGTTTCTGAATTTGACAAGATAATCACTGTGTTGCGAGTTAGAAATGCATGTATATTACAACAATACCAGGTATAAAAAAGTAGAGCTGCGCTAACAGTATGCTGTGACTCCACCATTATCAAGCCTGAGAATTCAGACGGGTGGATAAATCCTCTGAAAATAAACTTGTCACAATCAAGGAGAGTGGAGTGCAGAAACTAATTAGAACAGTCTTTATTTTGCCGAGACGGGACGGTGAACTTTAATTCATGCTGGCTGGAGGAGGAGCAGATTCATTTATTTGGGTAATTGAGGATCCTGATTAGCTGTCTGCGACAGAGAGGAGGGGGGGGATGATTACTTTGAAATCCAAGCTGAGTAACAAACTCAATCTCTTTCTTCCACTTTCCCCTCGTATAGCTCTTTTAATCTCAGCCAACCGTGGCTATAGAGAGAGGAGGAGAAGGAAAGCGAGGTGGCATTTTGGGTGTGAGGCATGCAGAAACGGTCCCCTTTTTTTAATTATGTGTATTTGATTTCTTTTTCTGTGAGGATACTCGTATGGAAGATCTTTACAAGTACCCATACATTATGGATAGAATGTAAGTATACAAGTCCGAGTCATTGAGGCAAGACAATGATAGACACACGGCTAGCATGTGAAACCTGAAGCGTGTCTGAATCGCAGGAGGACTTGCTGAATGCCCACTAAGTTTGGTTCATGAAACGGTGACATTGAAGAAGCATGCAGCTCAATATGTGCTCAAGTCACTACAGCATATAGTTGAATAAAAGCATCCTACCTAGCATCCAGGATATGAAAGATGATGGAAAGGGTCAGTGCGAATATGTCCATGTCTTTTCACAAATGAACCATGCCTCAGCCCTCATGAAGAGCTAATATGAACAAATAAACCAAGCCAGACCCAATATGAAAAAAATTGTGTGGCAATTTAAAAAAACAAAAAACAAAACTTAAATGGTAAAAGATGTGGGATGTGGGAAAGGAAGAGGTCCTGAGTGTTATAACCTTGTATTTAATTGGGATTATATGTCACAAACGTACACAAAATGGCGTTTGAAACAGAACGTTGCTGCCTTGTTGCCTCACTGCCTATAGACAATAGACAGTGATGCTTAAGGCATGACTACCTTTAGGCCTTGAAGGCGTCTTCTAAGAACGCTCATTTCAAACGAACTTTTAACCTCCTTTAGACCCCACTGTCCTTTATATGAGGACATCACATTTTCCCCCAACTTCATTGTGTGTATTTCCTTGTAAGATCCTCGTACGAGGACCATTGAGTTTTAGTCTTTTGCCAAACTTCCTCCTGTTTGGAGACAATGATCAAGTCAAAAGTTATCAGGTACTAAAAACAGAAACAGTCAGGAGAAAGGACAAGGCACATAACCTTAGAGTTTGGGTGTCAGAAGGCAAAGATAAAGTTTACGGTAGAGAGTGATGTCAGCATGCTGTGTAACTAAACCATAACGTTAGCTAGTTGGCTAACAGATACAACAATAAATCATATCAACCAAATTGATTTGGATACAATCACAGGGTTTTAAGATAAATAAGGGTTTTTCTTGTTGCTGGGGTGGTGCCTTCATGGATACGTCTGAAAAGATGAGTATAGTGTACCTTTAAAGATCATTCAAGGTACAGAATCGTCCTTGAAATGACCTTAAGGACCTCTGATGTACCCTTTTGCTTAGGTGAAAGTAAAAGGTACAAAACATTACCACTCAAGCAACAAGGAAAAGACCAGTTTGTAGGGCTGCACCGATACCACCGATTGCGCAACAAGAAAAGTCCGGAACAGAGTCAGGGTTCAGATTAGCCGCCACGATTAGCATAAATACTCACGTACCTAAGTTAAGCACACAGCTCGGCTCCATGGTGAGTCACACTAACTTGTTGATGGCATCTCGGTTAACTTTCCAGCTCATTGTCTCCCCCTAGCGATTGAAGTCAGGTAGGACAACAAATCACACCTGCCTAATAAAGCGATCAGTGAAATAGGAGTATCGGTTCATGGTATTGGCACTTTATGGACGAGTACGAGTATTTTAGCAAAGTATTGGGCCGATATCCGATACTGGTATCGGTATCGGTGCAACCCTACCAGTTTGTTTCCTTTGCTTCTGGAAGTACAGTATTAAAAGAAGCATAAAGCTAAAGTTTCTCCTCCCTCCTCCCTAGATAAGTCTTTTGGGGACTGACTCCACATGATAAGTTTGAAAATGAAATATCCCCTTGATTTGATGCATTAACTTTGACCTTCCGCAAATATGCCTCTTTGGCTGTGGACTTTACCCAGTTGGAACAGGGATTGGATGAAAAGAACCCTGTAGTTGTAGCCGCTTTCCACTTTCACCCTTCTTCGTCAGATCCCTGAGGCTGTATCTCCGAGGGGAAGGACTATAAACGTTATCAGAGGATTCTATCGCAGGTACTCTGTCTGGGGCCTGATGAGATTCTAACTGTCCCCTGCAAGAGACTCATAAAGCCTCCAGTACAGTTTAAAAGCCGCATTGGTATGGGACATAACCAGGATACACCTTGCCTGTAATAACTTTAGCGAGATGCCTGACAGTAAGCCTGCAGATTTGAGAAGCGATATCCTGGAGGAGACTGTCATTCTGCCATGAAATGCCTCACTGTTTCACGCTATTGGGATTGTGTGCTCCGTAACAGGTTGATGAATATCAGAACGAGGCTTTCTCCAGGTTGCATCATGCAAACGGATGTCTTTGAAAGAGCATTTCCATACAATCTGGAGAAGCCTATGACTTTATTATTCTGGGCTAAATTCATGTAGTGTCCAATCAGAGGCAGCATGAAGGATGGCTTATGTAATATGCTGGATGCTTTTTTCTTTTTTTTCCTGTCAGTAGATCACTTAAGATTTATTCATGTTGAGGTTGCAGTGCAATTCACTCTAGAATAAAAGATTACTTGTGGAAAATTAATTTAAAAAAAAATGATATAGACAAGACCAGAAAAGGGGTGGGTCATAAATTTTGAAACCTTACGTGAAGCAGTGTGAAGAATTCATAGTTTTTAAATAATTTAGATTATACATCTAAATTTATTACTGTGTGTGATTTAAGATTATTAGTTTTGCACAAAAAAAAAATTAGCTTACGCAGTGGACCCTCAGCTCAAGAACGTAATTCGGTCCGAGACCCGAATCAGTTTTTCCCATTGAAATAAGGAGGATTTGTCCGTCAGTCGGTACAAAAGCTGTTCAGGAATTTAGTACATACGTCAATTTGTTCGCCATCCAACGCGTTTGTGAGCCGAGGGTCCACTGTATTAGTGATTGAAACCAACAAAGTTCAGGACAGTAATCAATAAAAATCATCCAGTGCTGGAATGATTCTTTTATTGTAATAGGAGAAAAACAAAATGCCGTTTTGGAGCAGAAATTGAATTGAAATGCGAAATGAAGCTGCTAGCAACGAATACTTAAACCGTTATGAATGTTTCATTGTTTAGAAGTAATCGAGATACAACCTTCCATAGATTCGGCCCCCAAATGTGTTACTGCATGTTGCAAAAAAATAATTAGCTTTCCACAAAGAGAGCGGTGTTCAAAGACAAAAAGAAAGTCGGAAAGTTCAGGACAGTAATCGTCAAAAACAATCATCCAGCGCTGAAGCAATGTGGTCTGTACAATTGGCAAGCAGTACCCACAATGTGAGAAAATTAAAATGCCTTTTTGCACCAGCATAGTTGCTAAGTAAAGCTGCTAACAATGTTTTATGTCCTATTAAATCTGGCTTGAGGTGCTTGTTGAAATTCATCTGGGAAACAAGACAAAACAGTGAGTCGCTTAGACACTAACAACACTTTTACTCCCCTCCCTACATATATGCCACTTAAGGACATTTTGCTTTTGTTTCCAGACTAATTCACAAAGCAGTGACTTTGTCTGTGGCAGAAATGCTCAATTAATTACTGTCAGCTCAACTCTTTATCAAGAAGACCTTTTTTTCCCTCCTTGATCCCCTCCCCCCCGCCTGCCTGCCTGCATGGCCAGTGTAATTCTCTTTTCAGATGCCTCGCTCCTGGTCTGACATTAATTACTGTATCAGTACTGTTTGCTCGGTCTACATTCACTGGGAGAAATCGGTCATTATGAAGATCTCATTATTCAAAGTAGTGCTTCCTCTATGTGCACCATCACAACTCATTTCCTTTGATTGGCCTCCCACACTCGCAGCCATGCGGACACTTTGCATTAAGCAGGACTGTATCCGGTGGCCTTGAGTGACCGTCGCACAGATATAAAGCGTTTAAGGGTCGATGTTTTTGTCACTGTGAGGCGGACGCAGTTGGATAGAACTGCAAGCCGTTTATTAAGTAAGACAGTCCAAATTGGCAGGCAGAAGGCACTCAGACTGGCAGCAACAGGGCAGTGAAGACAGATTACATTCATGGAAACAACAAGAACTTGGAAGTTGGCGTAGAACTTTGTGAGCGGTGTGAGATTTTATGTACGAGGGAGAATCAAAAGGTAAAGGCAAAACACATCGAACGGCTTTATTAGAAGTAACTGTCACACACGGTCCCCATGCAAGATGTCGCATTTGGTGTATTGTTCATCTAGCTTCTGTATTCCTGCAATGAAGAAGTTTTTCAGCTGCTCCCAAAGCCAGGTGATCACCACTTCCTTTATTTCATCACCGGAGGTGAACTCGTGACCGCACAGCGTCTCCTTCTGTGAACCGAAGATGTGATAATCACTCAGTGCAGGTTATTGTGTACAGTGGTACCTTTGGTCATGACCATAATTCATTCCAAACCTCTGGTCATGACCCGATTTGGTCGTGACCCCATCTTAATGGAGTTAAATGAGTTTTAAGCACAGAGAAAAAATCCTTAATTACACAAAAACTTACTGTAAACAACCAAGAAAACTAACCTTGCATGGGTCGACTTCTGGCATTAAGGAAGTGAGGAGGAAGATGAGGAGGTTACTATATAGCCAATGAATGCATGTCTGACCGATTAAAGGGACACGCTCGTCTTTGTTAGGTGCGCAACACGCAATTGTGCAACACGCAAACAGAAAATGGAAAAATATTGGCACGTACAAAGCAGGAGGGGAAAATGGCCGGGGCTGTGTTTGTTCAGCACCTGATTATGTGGCCGTGACCAGATGCAAAATTTTGTCGAATCTTGTGGTCGGGAACCGATTTGTTAGTCTTCTGAGGCGTTTGTGACCAGAGGTTCCACTGTACCTGTTTAAGGTTTGGTAAGTCAAACAAAAAAAATTGTAATTCAACTTTAAACAATACTGTGCTAATAAGAGGGAACAGTGCAATTTTCCATAAGGGAAGCGTCCAGGGAAGAAGTCAAAACATCTCGGTAACTGTCAGTCAATCCAGATTCATGTGTCATTTGGGTCATCTGTTATTTTAATCTTTTACTGGGGAAAAATGAAGACTGCTCTTTTGGTGTAATTTTGTGTTTCATCATGCTCTTATGCAGAGTTCCTATGAGAAATGTGTTTCAACACATTCACGACAATGTGCTCAATGCGTTTCATCCGCCCTAAATATTTTTAGTCAAACAAAATCCCAGATTTTTTTAACAGAGTCCAATAAAACGTATCATTATTAGAAAGATTTCATTTTGATATGTCCTCATAAGCATGTTTTATAAGATGTCTTATACCAGGCAAATGTTCAAAATGTTAAAAATGAGTTATATTCTGCATGCTATGAGCTAAAATGTAGCATTACCGTTGCTCTTTAAAATGCCACAGTAAGCATGGCCAAATACAATTTAGCATGCCAATATTTCATACATTTATGGCTTTCTAGTGCTTTGTCACAATTTTTTAAATTCATTTTGCTCTGTAATATTTAAAAGCTATATTTTAAAAATAAATGGATGAATAAGTAGAATCTTAGCTGATTAAGAATCAGTAGTTGACTCAACTACGACAGAATCTTAGTTGACTAAGAACACATGCTTCTTTTATAAATTTATTTCCTGCACAGTATGGCTTTCAGTTTTTTTGGTGGCAAGAAGAAAGACAAGTGGGAGAAAAGGAAGAAAGGGTGTGGAATTAGGCTGGTTCCCAAAGTGGCTGTGGGACTGCGCAGCTTGGGGCTTGGTTAGTGCACGATATGAACTAAATCTGCTGGGAATGCAGAGATGAGCAGTGAAGAGGGATGACTCAGTAACTCAGCTCAACAAGGAAGGCTCGGCAGAGCAGTGTGAGAGCATGGGCATCTCTCACTCTTCTGTGACACTCAAAAACAACAGTCGAGAGCAAATAAAGTATTTTCCACACAATAAACAGAAGTGTGGTTTCAAAAATAGCATAGCCGTGCCAGAAAAGGTCAGAGATGAGTGGGAAATAAAAGGGCTTGGCAGGGTTTTGATGGCAGGGGTTGGAGCAGTCTAATTAAACCTGCACAAAGGAGTGCGCAACAAACACGTCTTGTCCTGCAGGAGGACGGCCAATTAAGCGGGTTCCTGATCAAACAAGCATGGGCTGTGAGCTGCATGTCTTCTCTAGCTCTAACCGCACTAACAAGGTCCCTGTGACTAGAGTTTAGAGGAGCCGGGGTCACACAGAATGCATGCCTATATCACTTCAGAGGCAAAAAGACAAAGTGAAACAAAGATTAAACAAAAAGAGAATGACAGGAAGCTTTAGCGGGAGACAGATAGGATCCATCTGGAAGCCTCCGATCTTGTGATCTTGTACCATGCTGAACAGTGTTCCCAGTGTCAACGTCAAAAGCACCTCAGGCTGCAGGACAGTGTGTGTCCATCTAACACATATCAGGAAGCAGACAGATGGTGAGACCTGGGCTGCTGTTTGCGGTGGACCATATCAAGTGCTCCAGGTTGGCAGATGATGAGGAGGCAACATGCCAGGGTCAACAAATTAAGAGAGAGAGAAAAGAGAGAGAGAGAGAGAGAGAGAGAGAGAGAGATACGAGCGATGTGCACTCACACGGTGACATGACGAGGAAGAAACATGGAAGAGTGCAGGTGTCTCTTTCCTTCTTCTTGTCACCAGTTTACCAAGGACTCTTAAAGGACTCCATAAAGGAGATGGGGAGGAAAAGCAGATGGCCGATATTATGCATTCGGCTCACGGAGGTTGCGAGCTGCTCTAGCCAGGAGGTGGCTAAAAATGCATCCGAGCAGCTTTGCAGCAAAGCCAGTCTGTTGTGTCAGATCCAGGCAGGGACTGGATTGCCCAGGCCAAGGTGACTAAACAGTCAGTGAAGCTAACGGCTGAAATAAAAAAAAAAAAACACTTTGGTAATCTTGTCTCTGAGAAACAGCCTAAGCCCACCTGCCAGGCAGAATGTGGGAGGTAAATGACGCATGTAAAAGTGTACAGCATTTGTATGTCTTGACATTGTGCTGGGTATCCAAGCATGCTCAGCGCAGAGTTCGGTGGGAATTCATGTTTGATTCTCTGCATAAATGTGTGTGTGTGTGTGTTTATGTGGCTGCTGTTCTGATAAACCTCTCTGCTCAGGAAAGCTTTAAGCAGATGGATGAGGGAGGAGGATGGGCAGTCACTCCCCCCCAGTGATGGGACCCCTACTCCCCGCTGAGCTCCTTGGGCCTTGCCAAAGCCTGGATTTTCATGTAAAACTGGGCTGCCTACAAGAACGGTGCATTTGGGCCATGGCCGAGCCAGGAGCCCCTGCTGCTGCCAGGACAGGCGCTCAGCAGTAACGAGGCAGATGGCTGGGGCTCGGAGCATGGACAAGAAATAAATAACCCAACACAAAAAGAGGAAACACTGCCTCTTCTGGCCAGAAGGAACAGCAGGACTGTTTGCAAGACTGGACTGGGCTGTCCCACTGGACCTCACCTTGTTAGTCAGGGCCATGTTAGGTTCAGGTTATGTACAGCAGGATGTCTATGTGAGAAGTATCCCCGCACCTGCTGTTTGCAAACAGTAGCCCAATTGCTGTGCGGGGAATTTCTTTTTGTCAGGATTAAACAGTTGCAGCTGCGCTATGGTGTAGAGGTTAAAAAACCAAATGCTATTTATAATGTCCGTTGTTTCACATTAAGTCTCCTAGATATTACAAAAATATCTAGGGATAATCAAAAAGTAAAGGCAAATACATTATAATGACTTTAAAAGTAAGCAAATGTGAGAAATTTAACATCACTTTTTCACATAACCCCCATGCAAGATGATGCATTTGTGTCACCAAGTCAGGTGAGCATGGCTTCCTTTATGCCATCTTCAGAGGTGAATCTGGGACCGTGCAGCACCTCCTTCAGTGGAGAAAGATGTCGTAATCACTTGGCACCAGATCTGGGCTGTATGAAGTTGTGGAAGACGTTCAAACGCAAGCTGCTGCTGTGTCATGGTGCAGCAAGACTGTTTTGGACAGTATTTCTCTTCTTTTGCTGTGAATTGTGGTTTAAATTCATTTTGCAGCAATGCACAGTAATTCGCACTGTTCACTGTTTGCCCAGGAACGTGGAAATGCACCAGAATAGGAACCTTCATGTCCCAAAAGAACGATAACATGATTTTCTTGAGGGAGGGCTGGATTTTAAATTTCTTCTTTGCTGGAGAAGGTGGATGTCTCCACTCCATGCCTTGTCTTTTACCCTCTGTGTTATTGTGCCATTTAAAAATTGCTACACTTGCACACACACACACACACACACACACACATATATATATATATATAATAGATAGACAGTTAAGATTTTTTTCTTGTTCACCTGCCTATAATCACACAGGCAGTACTGCACAGATGTAAACTGAAAAGGCTGTTTTACCTCTGATGATAGTCAGCTTGGCCTGGACGCTGACTTCGCCTTCGGTGTTCTCTGCCACGCACTCATAGATGTTCTCATCTCGTGGAGCCCTCAAAGGCTGGATACGGAGAACAGCTCCTGCACCTTCATCGAATTCTATGGTCTGCAGACAGAAAGGTGCTTGATCAAAGCCTCGTATAATTGTACATACGTATATAAAAACACAGAGGAAAACAGATGCAAAATGTAGACCTAGGCATTCGACCCTGATCCTTGGATGTAACTGTCAGCAGTTTAGTTCCAACAATGATCTGAAGACCTTCATCCATTATAGTGAAAAAAATATTTCCAGTGAGCCCCTCTTATGATACCACAGAGTACATTATATGGCCAAACGTATGCGGGGTCCTAACTAGGGTTGCAAAATTCCCGGAATTTTCAAAGATGGAAACTTTCCATGGGAATTAACGGGAATTAATGGGAATAAACGGGAATTAACGGGAATTTATGGGAATAAACTGGGAATTTTCAAAATTGAAGGTTGGCTCTTCTTAGGGAACTTAAATATAGTTGAGCAAAGTATATTTTAGCATAATATTGACAAAAACAAACAAATGCAATTCAAATACACTTGAATATCCATGCCATTCCTTAATCACATGTACAGAGCACATGCTTGCTGCATGGCTATTGAGACCACCTACTGGCACTGTGCATGCCTCCATCACATGTACACATGGACCACACTTTTGAGCCTGAAGGACAAAG
>JAQMCW010000016.1:14006678-14017023 GCA_030068335.1 Chrysichthys cranchii | reverse complement strand
CTGGTGACCTGCCCAGGGCGTATCCCGCCTCTCACCCGATGTCAGCTGGGATTGGCGCCAGCTTCCCCCCACGACCCGGAACAGGCTTGAGCGGAAGAAGACGAAAGGATGACAAATAATATTTTATATCTGTTTACAGTTACACTATAGCTATGGAACATTAAAAAAAAACTAGTTGTCATGAGAGCCAGGCCAGACAGGATGCACATGCAGCTCTCTCACTCGCTCATCTTCTGGCGATTAATCCTGATCTGGATCGCGGGGGGAAGCTGGAGCCAATCCCAGTTGACTTCGGGCGAGAGGCGGGGTACATTGGGCATGTCACCAATCCTCCGCAGGGCAACACACAGACAGATAACCATTCACACCTACAGGCAATTTAGAGTAGCCAATTAGCCTAATCCGCTCCGTGTATGTCTTTGGACTGTGGGAGGAAACACACGGACTTGGGGAGAACATGCACACAGAAAGGCACCCAGGTCGACCCCAGGGATCGAACCAGGACCTTCTTGCTGTGAGGAGACAGTGCTAACCACCACACCACCGTGCCGCCCGCAGTTCGCCCAGTTGTATGAAATAAGCAGGCAGAGGGACAAAAACAGCAGGCAAAAATCGCAGTCCAAATACAGCAACAAAGTCAGGTGATGAGCAAACGAGACAAAGTCAAAGTAGCAAAACAAGTCAAGAGTCGACCACAAAACAAACAGCTTAGCGAAAGCAGACACAAGGAAGAGAGAAACTAATGCTTTGCAAAGTGTGGAGGGAATTCAGAGTCATTTTAAACACACTGAGATATTTGTGTGTGTGTGTGTGTGTGTGTGTGTGTGTGTGTGTGTGTGTTGATTGGCTACACCTGGCAGTGATTAGAAATCAGGTGATCCTAACCGTGGGAGAATATCGGCCATGCTGTTTGCATGCATGTGTTCATGGGAGTTGGAGTCCGTGTGCACAGGAGCGTCAGCCATGATGTTGGAATGCAAGTGTTCATGAGAATTTGAGTTTTTTTACCGACACGGTAGGCTGAGCAGGTGCAGATGTGACATTAGTTTTGGTTATCACTTATGTTACACCAGGTCTAAACTCATACTCTCACCAATCTCTCATTTTCTCTCATAAAATTAAGACATTTATTAGGAAACAGCAAACTGCCAGGTTCTCTGTCCTGAAGACTTCCCCATGTCTGTCTGTCACAACGAGCTGAACACAGAGGCGTCTTGTTAAAATTGTGCACTGTAATTCATAGGAAAATTATATTCGTAGCTCCAAGTTCCCTTTTCTCAGGGTTTGGTCCATGAAAGAATTTTTTTTATTGTTGATTTTGTGTTATACCGATTGCATTCAGCATGTACAGCTACTTGTCAGTGCCTATGAAAAATGAAAATTATTCTTCCTGAGCCTTTCTACTTCTGATGGGAAACACTCTCCAGTTTTAGTAATTTTCTGATTTTTTATTTTTTTTTTATTTTATGAACCAGTTTCAGGCTGGGATGGGATATGAACGCGGTCGAAAGCACTCTTGTACACACAGTGAATTATCCTTAATAACAGCCAAGATGCCCATAACACACTTTGCTTTTTCGTGTCAAGTTCCTGCAATTGAAATAGAGATTTGCAATTTGAGACAGAACAGAGCATCCTATCACTTTTCTCATGGCAGTGAAAAACTGTACGGTGTTTCGGGAGTGGAAATATGCAAATTGGTACATAATCACTATATTGCAGGATAAGATAACTCCAGGAGTGATCACCGAGGAAACTAATTAACATCCGCTTCCAGATAGATTTATGCTGGCTTTCTTAATTGTGGCCTAACGTTTTAATGAGTGTCTCAACAATGCATAAATAACCCCTGACAGGCTCGAGAATAACATTCCCTTCTTCTCTTTCCCTTGTTTCCGAATCGCAAAAGCTCATCTTTGCCTAGTGTAGGCTTTTGCTTTAATCATCGCCTGCTGTTCGAGAAACTACATCGTTAGGGAAGATGTGGCCCCTCTAATTTCCAACCATAACTCACATAAGTCTAAACGCACTCATTGAATGCCAAATGTTTCACATGGAGTTTGGCAACCGTAGGCTGTGGGAGGCTTGATAAACTTGCGTTTGCACCAAAAAAAACCCCAAATTCAATAAATAAATAAATAAATAAATTTCCAGTTTGTTGTCAGGAAGCATGATGAAACCAAGATGGCATGATTTTAATCATTCTTTGTTTATTTCTGCAAGGTGTCCGATTTTTGACATACTGATTATTTGTGCAACTTTATAGACAGTGTTGTAGCCTGGTTGGTGTTGGATATCTTTTACAGTGGATCCTTGACTTATGAACTTCATTCGTCCCGAGACTCTGTTCGTGCCCCGAATCAGTTTTTCCCCATTGAAATGAATGTAAATACAAGGAAAGTGTTTCTGCCTCAAAAACATGTTTTTAAAGTGTTTTATGGGTTTATGTGTGGCAATAAAACATAGAATAAAATGAAAATAATCTTAATTATAGAAAAATAAACCTAAATGGAATAAACCGATGATTTTAATGCGGTGGATACGTAGTTGCTGGCGGAGGGATATGGTGGCGGTTCTCACGTTTTGCGATTATTTCTTTCTTTATTTCAACTGTTATACGCTTTGGCTTCTTACTCTCACTACCATTGGGACTCATAATGAAAGCTTATAGAGCACAAATGCAGAGAAACACACCGCAAAAATCCACCAGTGCTTGACTGGAACTTAAGGTTTGTGCAGCGAAGCGTGGGTTGGCAGCCTGTACGTCAGTCGAGGATTTGTTCGTCGGTCGGTACAAAATCTGCTCAGGAATTTAGTTCGTACATCGAAGCATTCGCGAGCCGAGGATCTATTGTATTTATATGCATTTAAATGCAAAATTACCCCAACACACACACACACACACACACACACACACACACACAATTTGACACAAACCCATGAAATCAGGCTGTCGCTTGTGATGTGTAGGAGCATGCACACCAGCTGTCACATCTAGCAACCTTTGAAAGTCTGCAATGTTAAAGCATCATTTAAAAAGTTTAAAGCCCTACTCAAAATGTTGGTTTTTTTTTTGTTTTTTTTGAATCACTTCTTTCTGGGGCAGTTCAATTTGTCCTAGCCATGTATCTCGTAACAAATGGCTTGCAAGAGCTACGCCATCTTGATTTGTCCATCCTGAGTGACATTTTCCTCAGATTTATTCAGCCTTTTGTGGGTGCAAGGATATATTAATCAAATTGGATGATGTTTTGCTTTAAAAACCTTGGAGTGGATCAAATATATTGTGATTCGTCAAACCATGTACGTGCCTGCACTGTATATTGCTACGTAGCCATTTCGTTGACAAAAAGCCGGGGGGAAGTTTCTAATGTCTTTTTTCCACGATGAAGATAAAATGATAATTTTGTTGTTTTTTTGAAATCTGACCAACTTTGTGTGCTGGCTTTATGTGAGTTTCCATTTGGTTTTACTATTCTAGGAGTTACCAAGAACAAATAGCACAGTCAAAAAACTAATTTCTACACTGTTTCCTCCCCCTGCTTTGCATACAATGTAATTTTCTTTGTCAGTCGTCCATAACACACCCACTATTTGCTAAATCAGAACCTCAGTCCATTTCCATAATTTAAACTCATGGTGAATACACTAAGTTTGCTGTACTCCATTGCTCACCGTACAGTAGTTGTGTTTTGCATTGGAGATGTGACCTTTTGCATTCTCGGGTTCAACGAGTCAAAACGAAGTCCAAATCAGCTGCCAAAATGAACCGTCCCAGCATCCCCTGCATGCTACCAGATGATGCTGTCTCCTCAATACTATCCTAGTTCCCGTATTCACTTCCGGTTTGCTTCCTGGTTTAAGTAGATATAAACTTGTTAATTCCTCTACGAAGTCTTGCCAATCATTCCGTGCTAAGTAAATTTTGTTCGCTGTTATTAGTTGTTGTTTCTATGACCTTGCCATGTCCCTTGATATTGTCTTCAGAGTGCCCTTTGTGTACCAGTCTGCCTGACTTCACTGAGCTGGAAGATCATTCATTCATTCATTCTTTCATCTATAGTTAGCACTTTTTCCTGGTCAGGGTTGTGGTGGTTCTGGAAGCCATTCTGATAACTCTGAGAGGAGTGACATAGGAATATACCCTCGATGGGATGCCAGTCCATTGCAGGGCACCATGCACACATACTGGTTTGACTAGCGGCAGGTAATAAGTGTAGCCAAGCCACCTACTGCCATGTTTTTGGGTGGTGCGCCATGGAAAATGGGACTACTTTTAAGAAACCTACATGGATATGGTACGAACCTGTGAAGCGCCAAACAGACAGCAACCTGAGCTCAGGATTGATCTAGGGACCCTGAAAGTGTGATGGGGCAATGGTATTTTCTGCCCCACCATTCTGCTTCCTGTTGGATAATGCATTGAGTAAAAAAAATTCCTTCGCAAAGTCCTGCCAATCATTCCGTGTTATGTAAATTTCTTGTTGTTTATGTGACCTTGCCTTGTTCCTTGATTTCATCTTCGGGTTGCTTTTTTGTGTACCAACTATTGCCTATCTGACTTCACTGGGATGTTAGATAATTCATTTAATCATCTTCAGGACACACTTTATCCCTGCCCATTGCTACATTATCACTGGTGTCCAGGAAAATCCTAACGGTATGCAGGTCCTTGCAGTGCTCATTTTCCACTTGTTTGCTGTAAGTTTTACATTTAGTCATTTCGCAGATGCTTTTAAAAGACCACGAATAACAATTCCGCTAAACCGATTAAGGCTAAGGGCATTACACAAGGCAGTGGCTTGGTGGTGCTAAGATTCTCGGACTCCCAACCTTTCAATCATCAGCCCAGAGTCTTACCGGCTTCACCATCACTATCCTCCAGTTCATTTAGAATGATTTAATAAACGGAGAAGGCTGTCACCCATCTCCATCCTTGGTGCTGACCCATGGAATGGAAGGCGAGTAAGCATTCGGCACATGTTAAAACAGCTTTTATGTTGCGATCACCTCTTTTAATTTCCCTCGCACCAGAGACCCCAGGGCCTCGGGTTCCCCCGGACTTTTATATAATGTGCCATTAGTGCTAATGAATCTACCACTCATGGAGACGTAGAACACACTATGAAATCCCCGAACACGTCTGATCTCCAGCCTGGGCTGGAAGCATGTGTTTATCAGGCCACAGAGCTCCCAAACATTCGAGCGTGGGAAGCAATAAAGTTAAAGGGAAAAGTGTGCTTTGAGACAATATATTGCCAACACATTTGGTGGTGAGAAGGCCAGTGTGCCTGACTTGTTTCTTTTTTAAGAAGTGGAAATGTCCCACCAAGTGTAGTATATGATTACATTTCCTCCCTGTTTCATTAGCCTATTCCCTTTGGTATCGTAGCCCCACCAGCCATCGGTTTGGTAAAGTAAAAACAATTATTTTGGTACTGGGCACAGCGGATATGTACTGTGTAGATATTACAACTGATCGCCCACATAATTGTATGAGTTACTAAATGGACATTTCATTAGTTTGAAGGCCATTACTGAACTTGCTGCCACTCACAGATGCTTCATTGATCCACAGGAGGTCCTTTGACCCGACTCTCCAGAACTCTCCATATTTTGCAGTAATGAAATCATTCTTCAGAGTCAGTTAGTTGATGAAATGGCTTGACCAAGACCTTTAAAACTTTCATTACCGTTCAGACCTGCAGTGCAGACCGGAAAGTCATAATGTCTTCTGTAATGACTATGGGCAGAGGCAGTCCTCGCACTATTGAAATGCCTTGCACAATCCATTTAGTAGCTACTCTGATCTGAAACTACATTTCCCACGCTTCTTTGCTCTTTACTCTCGCACAGTTAGGTCAGGGCCACTTGGCTATTAACCTGTAGCAGAGATACAGGCCAGTTTAAGCTATGAGTGGAATGCGAAACTGCAAAACTCTTCTCTTTGTAGAGACTTATACAGTCAAGATTGGAGATTAGTTTGTAATGCAAGTGTGCACTTAAAGCAAAGATGTGTAGAAGATGAAAGGTTCGATGAAGTGCTTATGATTTCAGAGCAGTGCAGTGAATGAGTAATTCAAGGCGATTTTTGTTCTCATTGAAAGTAGAAAAAGTTCAGAAGTTTAGTTAACTTTAATTTATACATTGGTTTCTCAAGGTTTTGTTTTGGATAGTTAAGCTTAATCGGGAACTTTCTCTCATAGGGAGACTCTGTTGTTGGGTACTTTTAGACATCCTATTTTCATACGTACTTCATACATTATACATTCCATTCTATAGGAATGAAGCAAAAGGAGGAATGAGCTCACCAGAGGCATTATATGAAGAATGTGGCTATTAATCCAGACTAATGTTGTTAGTAGTGTGTGTATTCATGGATAAATGGCTTTTGTGCTGATTTCAATGGCTAGCTGGCTGGATGGAGGCTGTATGGCTATGTAGCTAGCGTGACTGCTTATAAGGCTAGGTAGCAAGCTTGATTACTTTTCCCACTAATCCTCAATGTATCAAAGGTTTGCATGTGTCCATGAATGTTCAAATAAGTAGATATGTGGTGAAGTAAAATGGTCGCTTCGGGGAAACATGGCAGGCATGTGTAGCTACCATTTCATGCTAGAAAAATAATGTTTTAAACGCTAATTTCTGTGGGAAAATAATTTGTTGAAACCGTAGATGGACAGTTTAGACATGAGACGTGACATCAAAATTAGGCTGTAATGTCACTGAAACCCGGTGATAAAAATATACTGCAACCAGCCGGCAGGACTGCTAGACCCGTGGTGGTTTTTAGATACGACGCACTGTCCAAATTGTGTGCGGTCAATGGGGTACACAAAATTACCCTAGGTGTGAATGGTTCCCTGTGATAGATTCAGATGATGTCGCCAGCTCGCACTTCACTATGATCAGAATAAAGGATTTATTGAAGATCAGAGTAACTGCAACATAAACAAATAATATCTGCCCAAATTTTCTACAAAAAGAGTTTCTTTAAGTTTCTTTGCATAGTTCAGGTTTTCTTTTTCTTTTCTTTTTTTTTTTTGCGTTGCAGACAGTCTGTCGAAGGTTCTGTGTAGACCCTTCAAAGTTTTTCCCCAGAGTGACAAACTGGAGAACCATTAAAGTGTTCAAAGTCACAGACCCTCTTAGAAAAAGGATTTCTTAGTGTTCATTGGATACCTAAGGGTTCCAGGCATTTTCTTTTGTCTTTTCTTTCTTTCTTTTTTCTTTTTTTTTTTTTGCAACTGTTGTTGAACGTTGTTGCAAACCCTCGTTGTTGCAAACGGTTCTATACACCCTTTGAGAGGTTTCTTGATTCGCGTAGGATTGGAAAAGGGTGTTTGTTGTGCTTCAAGTTAGCGTGCAATGAACAGGTATGAATTTGTAGCTGTGAAAGCATGTTAAAAAAAAGACTTGAGCAGCCAATCATCATTGCATTACCAATGCAAGAAAAGACGTGAAACGTGGACAGACAGAATAGATTTAAACACCATCTGTTCTTTAAAACATGTGCATGATGTGTGTGGGAAAATTAAGGCCTCGATATGTTCATTCACACTCACACATGACTAATTTCTATGGCTTTTGGAATGATCCTGCTTGACTAGCGCCGTCTGTAAACTAGTATCGAAATTTATTGATTTGTGCATGTCCGTCCCTTTGGTGCCTCTCCACCCTACTGAGTGCAGGCTGTTAAAAAATCTGCTGAAGGTGAAGGTTAATTGGAAAGTATTTCTCTGAACATAGCATGCTCCAAAGTCTTAAGACTCCAAATTTTCCCTCCAACTGTCATACAGGAGGACTTTGGACGGATGCCTGTGTGTTTACTGAGGAATTCTCCACAAAACCAGCTTCGCACCGTGCCAGAGACGTATGACTTCAAAACGCATTTAAAAAAAAAAAAAACAACAAAAAAAACCTTGCAGCTTTTCACTGTCTTGCTTAATGGGCACAGTGGTACATAAATCTTGTGAAAATGGAGATTATACACTTGGAAGCAGGAAGAAATTCTTTACGCAGCTGTTATATTGGCAGAGCAAGGCTGTCTAAACTCATCTGAAGTGAGAGAATTTATACTAATCTCTGGATTTTATTAAATAGGTGATTAAAATGGATGGATTCAGCCGACACCCAACAGACATTTTTTGTGGATTTATCGTGGTTCGCATGCTTTCACCTGAAATATTAAGGAAGTCGGAAGATAAGTTTTAAGGTGAATAAATCGGGATCCAGAAGCTCCGCGAAAAGAAAAGATGAGGATAATGCCACATTTTAAAAGACTCAAGCAAGGATTTGCAGAGATAAAACCGTGAATATTTCAGGCATAATGGGCGATGCTGTTTAATTCTTCAATCGCTCACATGGGAAATATCCAGAGTTTTGTTAAACAGTTCCAACAGCCAAACCGCCTCATGGACAAAGTACAAACTGAGGAAGAGAGAAGTGGCATATTAAACAAAGAAGAACCAAACTTCTTTGGTTAAACAAACAACGAACCAAAACTTTGATCTTGTTGGGGAAAGTCTTCAGCAAGTACAGAAGTACTCGACACACTCGGTGGCATATGGGTTTATTGAAATGTATCACCTCTCCTGAAAAGGCCCTGCAGCACACAAGCATTATCCTACGCTCTCTGAAATCCATATCATATTATACGTAATGGAGTGGGAGGCCAGGCCCACAGTGGGGGCAGCAAGCTGAAGACATTATTCAAATCTAACAGCAGGTGTGTGTGTGTGTGTGTGTGAAAGTTAGACATTGAGCATAGGTGTGTATTGAAGATAGACAATGAGCTCAGTATTTGCTGCTCATTTGGATTTCAAGGACCACTACAGAGTGGTTGAAATGCTTTTCTCCCCCCTCTCTTTGCATTTGCACTATGCAAACCTTTGCACTCACTCTTCATTTCCCACCTGCAGTGCTCTAATTTGCTCTATGACGCTACAGTAGTTATATTAGTGCCGATTTCAAAATTAGAACCTGCACTCCATATTGGTATTTTTAAAAAAGCGAACAAACAAAAAAAAAAACAACCCCCCAACTAAACAAAACGCACTTCCACAGGGCAATTCCATCATTACGCATAATTCGTCTGAGTGCAACAAATCGAATCAAGGAATAAATTGAAAATCACAAATCTCGGATAAGATTCTGTTTGGTAGAGCACGCACATCTGCAAGCTGACTTTTTCCAAAGAACAAGACCTACGTACTTCTGCTCCTTATTCTCAATTAATTAACCAATTATTTTGCAAATGCAACATCTGTAATAATCAAACTGGTGATTTTAAAATCAGGCCCTTTCCATAAACATCTCCTCGAAGAAAACCTCACCATATCAATAATTATTTAACCCCCACTTCCTGTTTCCCTGGCCATCCTACCCAGCCTCATTTCTCTTCCCTCTCCATAATCTGTGGTTAGACTCAGGACTGGGTAGCCATCTGCCTGCGTGTGCAAATAGCGTGTAAGTTCTGTTTGACCGTGAGGAAGATGCCACACTTAATATTGCACTGGCATCAGCATTCGCACTCAGTGCCAGAGCTCATTAGCACACCACCGGCTCGCCTCAAATGCTGAATTACTGCCTACGTCTCCTCAATTCGCCAGGATTCCTCTGAAATCGTGGCAAAACAATACGTGTACTTTGCACCTGTGTGTAACGTTCTAGGAGTTATTGCTTCGAACCTGGACAGATCACACAGATTTTCTGTTAACAGCACGTTCTGAGGGGTTAGCACTCAGAGCAATTTCCAAATTTTAACCATTTTATGTTGTGGAACATATGTGAAACTTCCTCCGATCATTTGCGTAATAGCCAACTGGTAACTGGTAAACAGTTATTCCCTTACCAGCTAAATCTGGACTGGATGAAAGTGTAAGAATATCCTATTTATTTTACTACCCTATCAGAGATGAACCACAATGGTCATTTATTGTATGGGCAGTAACGTCTATGGTGAGTGCACCATGAATTGCAAACAAAATAACCGATGACTGCAGCAATCGAAAGTACAACACATTATTACAACCCGTTCTTTAAATTCGAATTAAATGTAAACTTAAAGACTTTCAAATCAGATAAGCCATTATTTTATTCATAACAGAACATAGATAACAAATGTTTAAACTGAGAAATTTTACAATTCTATGCACAAAATGAGCTCTTTTCAAATGTGATGCTTGCTACAAGTCTCAAAATAGTTGGGACAGGGGCGTGTTTACATGGTGTAGCATCTCCTCTTCTTTTCAAAACAGTTTGAAGACATCTGAGCATCGAGGTTATGAGTTTCTGGAGTTTTGGTGTTGGAATTTGGTCCCATTCTTGCCTGATATAGGTTTCC
>JAQMCW010000016.1:13909102-13929623 GCA_030068335.1 Chrysichthys cranchii | reverse complement strand
ATATATAATTTTTTTTTTTTACCAGGGTTGTGATCATTCTGATAAATCATTACGTGCTGGATTTTTGGGTGTTTATAGTGCTATGTAGTGTGGTGAAGAACTATATAGTGTGACGTCGTGACAGCAGTGACTTATTTACCGTCGCTAGTTAGCATAGTTAGCAAGCTAACTCTAGCTGAACAACAGCTTTGTGCTTATAGGGGTAAAAAAAAATAAAATAATAATAATAATAATTCGAATCTTACTGCTTAACTGAGACTTACTCTTGACAAATGTCGAGAAATCTGACCTATTGCACCTTTAACATCAAACATTATTTTGACTTCCAGTTTTACAGTGAATATCCTGTTGCTAAATCATCTGGGGTTGATTTTTTCCGAGCCCGGACTGTACGGTAAACTCACACTTGGTGAAACACCCCCTAAATTTCATGAGCTACTTTATTACATTCATTATGGATCTTTTTTTTTCACTTATTATTACATTTATTATCATTTATATATCTATTATACCGTGCAAGACAAACAGTGCTGTTTTGTTTTTCAGTGAGGGCGTTCCCGTGTATATGCATGATCATTTCATATCTATAATGAGGTTACTTAAAGTTAGCCGTATTGGTTTCATAACAGTAACGCGAGTAGATTTCTTTAGCTCTTCCGTTCAATATCGTGACAAACCATGGCTCCTGGTGGCATGCGTACTCCTTGTAGCAGCCTTAACGGTCCTCTTTTTCAGACATTACACTATTTTCCATTGGACATATAAGGTTTTATTAAGTGCCCATGTGGCGTAAAAGCCAAAAAACCACATGCTTTTAGCTTCTATTCCTTCTCCTGCTACAATACCCGGTCGATAATTTAGAGAGCTTTGCTGCTTGGACTTCATGTAACTTTCGGGCTTTAGTGCTGTGAACCCCAGCAGGAGCACTTTCAACTAGAGCCATGCCGTCGCTTATTATATTCCCATGAATGACCAATGTTAAGATTAAACCGCCTCGATAAGGAATACCCGTGCACATGCTGTCGCTAATTCCTCTGCTAATAACATTATTCAAAAACGTATCGAGGTAGAGAGCACTGCCGTTGATTGCACTTTTTATCTATTTTCCTAAACTTCGCCTCCGAGTGAAACGATATCTTGAACTTCTCTCCAAAGCCTGGTTAATTTCTCAGTGTGAGATGATGATGATGATGATGATGATGATGATGATGATGATGAAGAGGCCCTGACACTGGCGGTGATCAATGTTCAAGGCTTCAGGTGAGGGAAAGAGGAGCACACCAGCAATGGAGATTGGATAGCTGGCCAAGACGTGTCTGTTTGTTGGAAAGAGGGATGAGTGGTGGAAAAAAGAGAGGGAGAGAGAGAGAGAGAGAGAAACACTGCTGGCAGTCGGAGTGCGGAGTTTAGTGTGGCGTGTATGCAATCCATCTGGGGAATAGTGGAGCTTTAAAGCGTAACGCCTTTACTGAGAGTGGCTGAGAGCGTTTGTGGGCTTTCGGGCCGCTTCCATCCTGTTTATGATTTCACAAGCATGGAACCCATTACACATCCTTTACGCGCTCTGATCCGCGCTCGCCGCTCCCAAACCCTCCCAGAATCCCTGGAAAGAAAGCAATTTGTTTTCACTGTGGCGATGGCAGCCAGTTGCCGCCTCCTCTCCTCTGCGTATATGCTGTAAGCGAACACAAAACTGTCTGCTGTGATGCCGAAAGTGTTTAAGCGTTAGGAAATGGTCAAATAGTACATGTGGTGCAGGGTTATTGCATCACTTTCTGTGTATTATTGTTGTCGTCGTTGTTATTATTATTATTGTTATTATTATTAATAATAATAATAATAATAATGTATTAATTTATTTACTTTGTATTTGTCTTTTTTTCTTTGCTTGTACATGCATTATTCTTTTTTTTATTTAGTTTGTTTGATATGTGTGTGTGTGTGTGTGTGTGTGTGTGTGTGTGTGTGCATGTAAGGTGGGTGGACAGGTTTTGATTAGCTTATCGTTTAAAAATGCACAAATGAAAATATTAAAAAAAAAACATTATGAATTGTTGCATTATTGGCTCCATGTATGTCAGTAACAAAATAAATGAATGAATGAATAGATAAATAAATAAATAACATGTTTGAGCTATTTTTATTTATGTTTAGCATTCCCAGAAGAAAGAAAGAAAGAAAGAAAGAAAGAAAGAAAGAAAGTTTTTAAGTGCATTTTTAAATAAGTAAATTTTAAGTACATTTGAAGTACATTTTTAAATAAGTACATTTTAAATAAGGTTTTTAAAATATTACTTAAGTAACTAATTTCCAACTATTTGATCATTTTCTAAAACTTGTCATATTTTGACCCTGAACATACTGTAAGTGCCTGTATCTTCCTAAATGAACAATTAAACAATTAAATGAATTGTTTTTGAGCAATATTATCTACTCTGAATCCGTAGTTATTTTTAAAACAAACAAACAGAATGCATGAGCAAAGCCTTGCGCAGCGTTCAATACCTTTAGCCCGGTCACGGCTGTGTAGAACACGACTCATGCCAAAGCAAAATGTCAAAGAGAATTTATAAGAAGGCTGAAAAGCAATAAGTCTCAGGGTTATAATATTTGATGAGCAATTGTTTTTCTCCTGAACGCTTTCAGTAAGACTTTTGTCCCTATCATCTTTAAGCAGAATAAATCGAGTCAGTCCGCATGGACTTCAGATTCAATCTGCTGAGCGGCTATGGAGGGCTTTCTGTTGTTACCAGTAGATGGAGCAAACATGTTTCCACTGTCTGTGTGTGTGTGTGTGTGTGTGTGTGTGTGTGTGGTAATTAAAACGTCCTGCGTCGTTTCAGTGAATACTGACTAGTCAGGTAACTGGCAGAGTGAACATGTGGGGGAAAGGGAGAGAGAGTCGTGGAGAAACAATATGTGAGCTGGTTTGCCAGCATCCTGATGGTTTTGTCCAGTCTGCATTGTTCTCTCGCTCTCTTTTTTTTTTCCTGCTAAATCACCGACCTAGGAGGACAATCATATAAAATCCCATAAAAACAAATCTAGCCAAGCCTGGCTCAGCACTCCATAGAAATGTGTTTATTCAGAGGCGGAAAACGGATGACAAATATCCCTCTCCGACAGCAATCTTGTACGATTCCAACTGCTGACATGGTGCGTTCGCACTGGAATGGTTAGGAAAGTTTGTTTGCACCGTTGGGTTCATTTCTGATCTGCTCCTGTGTACTGTATAAAAGTAACAATCTATCATCGATTTCACTTATCGACATCTTATCTTAAGTCTTGTGCAGAAATTTTTAAAGATCGTCAGAGTCTAACATTGCCATGGAAACACCAAGATCCCTATATCGGATATCTCACTGTGCACCGGTGTTCACGTGAGCTAATCTCCTGACACGTGTACCGTCCTTGATGTACATTACAGTGGCAATTGTAGCATCCAGCATGATCCTAATCTCGTTTAAGGAGCGATTCCCTTTGGGAATCTGTTCAACCTGACCTTAATCCAGTTGAGCGTCTTGGTCCCTAAACTCTCCGTTCATTGCTGCTCCGTGACTAATGAGCTCCTGGAATTTAGTGAGGAAACATGAGAAACAGAACAGAAACAGGTCAAGTGCTGCGGATCATATTTACACCAGGCATCAGAATGGGTGGTGATCCCAGAAAGGCTTACTGATCTCCTGGGATTGTCTTCCCCAACGGTCTTGGGTGGGAAAAAAGTGGTTCCATGGGCAGAAACCCCTCGTTCATGAATGTCAGAAGAGAATGGCCAGGCTGATTCAAACTAACGGGAAGGCAGATGGATTACAAGGGCAACGTTTACACCCGTGGTGAGTAAAAGGTTCCGCACCTTTCAACCAAGGACAAGAGTCTGAGGATACATTGAGTGTCTTCAACTGAGGACGGTTGGAGATGTAATGTACATCACATGGTATGATGAATCTTGATGAAGTCCTCCTGCAAAATAGGTGTGGGAGTATCAGAGTTTGGCATCAACAGCATGAATCCATTTAACCAACAGTTAAGAGTCCTGGCTGGTGGAGGTGGTGTAATGTTGTGGGGAATGTTTTCATGGCACACTTTTGGCCTCTTTAAAAGTAATCAATCATCGCTTGAATGCCACAGTGTGTCTGAGTATTGTTTCTGAGCATGTGTTTCCCTTCATGGCCACAATTTCCCCATCTTCGAATGCTACCTCCAGCATGATAACCCAAAACCAGAGTCATCTCTTGTTTCATGAGAATGGCAACGAGAATCCAGTGGAGCACCTTTGGAATGTGTTGGAACAGGGGATTCAGAGTATGAAAGTAATTGTGAGATGGACAGAACATGGACCGGAATGTTAAAGCAATGTTTCCAAGACCTTGCGGAATCCATGCCACATCAAATCAAGGCTGTGGCCCGGCCAGTGAGTGGAGCGATGTCATATCACTGGAATAATAACCCTATTTTGGTCCAACCCATATTTGTCTTCATTTCTTCCCAGACAGTGATGATGGATTTCACACTAGATGGGGCGTATAGACAAAAGCAAACTGTAATGAATTCCCATCTTGCAGGAAGTGTAGCTGTGCGTTGTATTCAACTTATTGAGTGCATCATTCTCTGTAACTGTATGTTACAGCTCGGAATATGACACATTCACAGCGCGATCTTGAGAGTCGGTCAACACGATCGTCCAGGGATGCCACAGCAGCGTCTTGTTCATTAGTGCGGTCTATGACGCCACATTTTCATTAAATATGCTGGAAGCCAATACTCTCCCAGCTCTCATCCAGCCGACACATGTAACCGAGATGATTCATTACGGACCTCGTTACAGAATCGATCTTTTCGCATCCGCGCTTGTTTTTAGTTTCCTGTCATCGTTTTCACACTGATGCTATCGGTCTTATGACATGGCGGAGAGAAAAACATTTTTGTCATAAAGCTCAAAGCAACTGGTGCTCGTCCAACACGCCTCGCTCGCTTGTTGGACCCCGGGGAGGCGGCGACTTGCACTACTTCAACTTGAACTCCTTCTGGCTTTGCTTTCATGAAGCAAAGATCCGCCGCTGACTGTCTCGCAGCTGTTCGGGCCCATAGATCTCCTGACAGCTCCGCTCCACTGCAAGTCTCATCTCAGGCGCAATCACAAACCTGTTTTATAATTACTCCACCACTGAGCATTACTGAAGTCAGTAAACAGCGAGCTGTCAGCGTCCAGCGAAAAACTTTTTCATCTCTCCATGCCCATAATCATGATGAATGGGGGTTGTTTGGGACATTAATAGAACCCTGGGAATGCTTCTATTTACATATTTTCTCCCTCTCTGCCTCCTCCATAAGATAATTGACCTGCTCGGGGACACAAAGGTCAAACCGAATCAATGCAGGAATGAATTATTAATCAGCGTTCCATTTGTTTAAAAAGGGCTCAGATGACTTTTATGCAATGTCAAATTGATCCGTACAGCACACAATTTAAACAACAGGGAGGAAGACTGAGGACTTAGGTCCCACTTTGCCCGCCATGGATTGGCATGCCTTCTCAGCAAGGTAGCCATAGATGTTAACAGCATGTCCTTACTATTTTTTCCCCCACTTATCCCATGGCAGTTGTATTGAAATGCGAGCAATGTTTGTTTATTCAAACTCAAACCAACCTCTCTATTTTTTCTCTCTCTTTTACCAAGTTACAAGCTTTGTCATATTACAAAAAATGGCAAAACACTCCGCAGTGGAAATTTCAAACGGCTTGGTCGCACAAGTCATTGGATATGTTTTGACTAGCTTATAACAAGCACATTCATATAAATCTGTGATTTGTCTCGCAGGCAACAGTATTATCACAGCTACGGTTATAGAAAGGGGCAGCGTGGTGGCTAAGTGGTTAGCACTGTCGCCTCACAGTAAGAAGGTCCTGGGTACGATCCCCGGGGGTAGACCTGGGTGCCTTTCTGTGTGGAGTTTGCATGTTCTCCCCCGTGTCTGCGTGGGTTTCCTCTGGGTTCGCCAGTTTCCTCCCACAGTCCAAAGACATGCACAGAGGGGATTAGGCTAATTGGCGACTCTAAATTGCCCGTAGGTGTGAATGTGAGCGTGAACGGTTGTCTGTCTCGGTGTTGCGTGATCTCGAGCCCCACGTTAGGGGAGGGTTAGGCGCGGGACTGGCGAACTCTCCCTGTAAAATGCGCCTAGCCAGGAAACGCCAACTGAGCCCCATGGGGTCCGCTTGACGCACCTATGGGTGTGCCGCCAGTGGTACAGAAAGGACTATGAACAACTGAGCATCGCTTTGATATAATAAGTTTCAATTTGCCATCAGTTTCCCTTTGGATCACCATCTTTAGAGTATTAAATCATTTAACTTTACTTTCAGCCTTTTGGGGGACATGGTCGCCAAGGCATTTTCGACTGTACGGAAAAAAAAACAAGCAAACAACAACAAAAAAAAAAAGCCCCGGAAATGGAAGCTTTTCTAACATGCATGTCCACCCCTTACGACTTCAATGCCTTTACAACTATGTCCTTCGTATCCTTCGAGAAGCTTTTGAATCTTCCTGTAAAATCCAACCCCCGTAGTCCACCTCCTACACATTCTTCATGACATGTCAGGTGCTGTACATCTTTCTCAGACCAAGAGACAAACCACCTTTTAGAACGATTTCTCCTCTGCAGTGACGCAGGGATGCAAACCTGTGCCCTTTAACTGTAATAAACCCAGCGTACGGGCTGAATGCATAAACCTGTTAATGCACATCTGAGCTAGTAACTAAGCTGGACGTTGTAGGAAGGCTAACTCTAAATGCGAACGTACTTTTCCTGCACTGTACTGTTCGAGCAAATAAGGGAAAAAAAGAAAAAGTGTCCGGTTTTTGCTGCACATCTCAGCTGCAGAGGATGTCTCCGCAAATCCTTTTCTAAACGTTCATTTCCACCCAAATCAACACGGAGAGGGAATAACACAATAATACGATGCGCACTGTTGTTTCTGGCAGGCACAGGAAATAGCCCAGAATCCCCGAGAACCACGAGAAGATCAGCACGCATCCGTCCGTCGCTGTAAAGCAGGGCCGAGGAGCCACGGAGCAATAGCGGCGAGCTTGCTATCTGAATGAAAATCAGGTCTGTGCTTTTATTGCCAAGCAGCCTTCAGGGAAAAAGGCAGTGTTAGCATTTGTATTTGATTCTCTTCTCCACTATAGGGCTTTGTTTGTCTCTCGCTCTATCTATCGTACAATAAGGTCTGGCATTGTGGGAAACAGAAAACTTGCATGAATACAAATATGATGGACCTAAGTTCAAATCGAGTCTAACAATCTTTACCATTTACCTGCCCGATATGCGGTGTCTGTGATCTAGGTTACCTGTTTATCTAGGCTTTTGTATTAAACAATTCCCAATACGTTATTTTTGGCTAAAAGTTACAGCTATAGATCATTATCAGGTTTGTATCTATAATATGAAACCCCGGGTATTTTTCCCCCCCAATGTGATAAATGTGAGCGAATCGGTAAGAAAATTACAAACCACGTCCATGCCGCACTTCTTTATTTATTTATATATTTATTTTTATTATTATTTTATTCTTTGCTGTAATAGGCACTTAATAAACACTTGGTTCAAGGCTCTCAAACACACACACACACACACACACACACACACACTCTCTTGTGACTTCTGTTTCCTAGCACTTATTATAGCACTTCTAATGGTTTCGTATTACAATAGAGCTCATGGACATCTTGGAAACAACAAGAGCTCCATGGAATCAAGGATTTGTCACACTTTTATCCCAATTAATCCCCGGATGACTGAATATCGTAAAGCAGGGGTGCGTGGGATGGGCAAAATGAAAAGAAATCAATCACCTCAAGGACGATGTCGGAGGCTATTCCCAACTCAGAACTTCTCTGCTGAAGCAGGCGTCCAGTTTAGTTGTCTCATTTCTGTTCGATTTTTCCTGCAGTAGCGTTAGGTTCATGTTCCTGACAGGAGTGGATGTGGTCTGGGATGCTGTAGTTCATCCACCTCACCATGATTGCAAGGAGGGGTTATTTGAGTGACTGTAGCCTTTCTGCCAGCTTGAACCACTGTGTTGCCATTTTCTTCAACCATGTCTCATCCACAATTCTGTGGAAACCCCAGAGACTCAAAATTGCTTGTTTTGTTTTTATTATTATTATTAATTTTTTTTTAGAAATTTCAAACACAGTGGAACCTCTGGTCATGAACTGAACTCGTTCCGAGACTCTGTTCGTGACCTGATTTTCTCGCGACCTGAATCCGTTTTTCCCGTTCAAATGAATGTAAATATGACTACAGGAAGTCGGAGATCCGTTCCTAAGTCAGATTTCATTGTAAGTCAGATCTGAATGTTACACTATAATGTACAGACGATATAATGAAGATACTTAATATGTAATAATAATAACAATATTACTGTAATAATAATAATTTCACTATTATTGTTATCATTAATGCATTTATAAAATAAAACAAGTGAAGAATTCATTATTTGTACCTTTAATCGTATGGTTGGGACATTTTGAAGGACGTAGAGACCGGCTTATTGGGATGAGGGAGCTGGAGACGCAGGGGAGTCTGGGTTAGGAGAAGGTACTGCAGTCACCCTGTCTGGAGAGGTAGATGGTGCTGGAGATTGCTTCTTGAAATAAAGATCAAGGCTAGACGAGACAGTTTCTTCGCTTCCAAAGTCTACTGCGCTCTTTAAACTGGGAAAACCAACCTTTACTCGCCATAAACTGTTCACTTTCACTTTCACCCCCTTCCCCCTTTTCACTTTTCAATGCCTCAAAAATCCTTTTAACCTTTTCCTGAATCACCACAAGGCTCACTGGAATATGACGCGGTTGTGGTCTCCATGATAGTACAGTTAACCCTCGTCTGTCGCGGGGGTTACGTTCCGGTGGAACCCCGCCCTGCCCCGCCCCCCATAGGTGAAATCCGCTAAGTAGCTACCTTATATTTTTTTTTTATTGTTTACATATATATTAAGGCTTTGTAAACCATTTGCACTCTCTTATTAACCTTTCCCACACTCTTATAAACACGTTCTATGCTCTTGAACACTTTCTACACTCTTAAACCTACGTCATTTTAACAACATATACAATTCTACATGGTTACTAGATGCCGGTGAGTTGACTTCCTGTTAATAGCCATCCTAGCCAATCCTAGCACTCCCTCACGGTCACCTGACAAGCGGAAGTGGCGTACACTGCGTTTTCATTGTGTATTCATCCGCTTATGAAATACATTCTGTATGTTATTTCGATTTAATATTCTTTTAATATATTTGAATTAATGTTTTTTTAGATTTTTTTATATTCCAGAGTCCCGCAAAATTTAAAAAAATACGCGATTCAGAATGAGAAAAACCGCGATATTACGGGGGACGACTGTACCTGTTTCAAAGCGTATACTGGCCTAAGCATGTTGCGCGCTTATGCTGTATTCCTACGTCGCACCGAACAATAACAATGAATGCACGTCTGACCGATTACAGGCACACGTGCGTCTTTGTTAGGTACGCGATACACAATTGCGCAATACGCAAACAGAAAATGGGAAAACATTGGCGCGTACGAAGCGGAAAGGGAAAATGGCCGAGGCTGTGTTTGTTCGCCACCCGATTATGTGGTTGTGACCAGATGCAAAATTTTGGCGTTTTTTTTTGGTCAGGGACCGATTTGTTCGTGTTCGGAGGCGTTCATGACCAGAAGTTCTCCTGTCTTCCTAATGAATTGGTTGTTAAGTGCATATTAGTTGTGTGTATATTAGCACCTGACACTGGCAAGAGTTTTTATTTCTCGGATTAACTACATTACCCTCCAAGTGCACCTGCCTTTAATAAAGCAGTCAATTAGAGTCCTGCTAGGATCTAAGCGCGGCCCCTAAAGCAATATCAGGTCATCCTATAGATTGCCTATTTAATATTTGTTCAGATTTGATTGCGCTGTGCTTTTTTTCTGTCTTGCCAGTGTTTCTTGTCTAGAGTGCTCCACGTGTTCAGCATACACGTTATATGAGGGAGAATCAAAAACTAAAGGCAATTTGGAAATCACACGATAACATGGAAAGCAAAAGACAAAGCGTAGAGTGGAGACATTTGTCTTCTAAAGCGAAGAAGAAATTCAAAAGTCAGCATACAGTGAACAGGGCAAATTCCTGTGCGTTGCTGCGGAATGAACTTCAACAATGCAATCCGCAGCAAAACAAGAGGAATGCTTCTGCCAAAATAGTCTTGCTGCACCGTGACAATGCATAATGGACAGCAGAGACAGTGCACCGGCTCGGGTTCTCACGTCTCCCACATCCTCCTTCCAGCCCGGACCTGGTGCCGAGCCATTATCACATCTTCGGTCCCCTGAAGGAGGTGCTGCGCGGTCGCAGATTCACTTCTGATGATGAAGTCAAGGAAGCGGGGCTCACCTGGCTTCGGGAGCAGAAGCGAAACCCAATAAAACTCAGTCAAAATCCGTTTTATTTTCGACACCTTCACCTCATGACTCCCAGGTCCTGAACGTCAGCAGAGGAATGCGGTCGTCGGATCCGCCATAGGATTTTATGTTGTGCATTCCCAGCGCGAGCCTGAGAGGGCTTTTCTGTGCACCGTTACGCAAGACGTGTTATGTAAGCGTGATGATCTAATGCATCATGGCTTCTCAAATGAACTGCAGGCGAAAGCAGCAGCAGCAGCAGATTCATAATGAGTGCTTAGTGCATGATTAGTGATCTGATTGAATGCCAGGCCCATTTATTATAGGCAAGACGCAGAGATTGAGTTTCTCTCTCTCTCTCTCTCTCTCTCTGAGTGTGTGTGAAGAAAATAAACTTCTTTTCCCTAAAGCTTTCTCATTCTCTTAGTATATAATAAGGCTAGATTCAATATGCATCTTAAATGTCAATGTGTTAAGCACACTTGCGCGCTCTCTCTCTCTCTCTCGGTCTCACTTTTTCTATCTCTCTCTCACACACACTCACACACACATAGACACATGGTGCAGCTGGGGCTCAGCTTTATAAACTCTCTCTTCCTGGCCAATATTTCTTAGCCTGGACACACACACACGAGTCACAGTGATGTTCAGATTATTAATCCATAAAAGATTACAGAATATATCAATGCCTCTGTCCTTTCCGTCCAAGTGTGTTTTCTGTCTTTGCTCTCTCTCTCTCTCTCTTTTTTTTTTTTTTTTTTTTTACCTAATAAATTAATAACCGAACCGTTGCGCCCGGTCATGTCTGCTAATTAAGATCGGATGCTAATGCAGCGTTTTTAAGAGCGAGTCCTCTCGTCTTAGGCAGTGCACTCTGTAGTAGCGGTCAAGGCATCCTTTGGCTCTGAATCCATTCAGGCGTGCTGATGTGTGCTGAATATTAAATGGTCAATAAAGACTAAAGTATGACCGACTTGTATTTTTACACATTTTTGTCGCGTACTGGGTGTTCGTTGAGGCAAAGTATTGAAAAGAAAAGAAAAAAAAACGATCCTCAGTAGACGCTGTTAGTAAATCAGTTTGCACGTTTTTTTTTTTTTTGCAGGTGTTATGAAATTTACCCGGGTTTTTACACACGCATGCAGTAAAACAGGGCGTGCGTGCGAAAGCAAAATAAATGAATAAGTAAATAACAATTAAAAGGAAAAAATACTTATATATTATTTATTTTTCTTTATTATTGTATTCATTTTCTTACCTTTATTGAGGCATCTCTTTTGCATTTTTTAAGTTTCTGTAATCTTAATTTTATTTTATATATTTTATAATCGTCATTTTCACACCATTATTCTATTCCTCAACCTTTTAGCTTTTTAAAATAATTTTATTATATTTATTTCCTTCGTACGCCTTGCCCCGGGCACCAAATTGATCAGAGTTGGCTCTGCTGGAAATAACAAATAATCAACGATCTACAAAAGACATTTTAGGAAGAGATATAGAACAAGGTTGAATATTTTTTAAAATAACAACGTGAATGCAGTGGTACCTCAGTACTCGACCTCACTAGAACTTGAATTTCTTAAAATTCGAACAAACCAGATCGCAAAAAAATGACCTAGAACTCGATCTGAATCTCAGAAGTTGAACCGTGAACGCCGACCTAGGATAACTTGTACGCACGGGGAAATGAGTCACGCGGCACTCAGTCTGTCTCTCAACAGAAATAAAGGGTAACGCTTCAGTCTCAGCCTCGCATTCGCTGTGATAGCATCGTTTGTTGGTGATAGTCCTTTTTTTATTGAAAATATCAGGTAATTTACCCTGTCAGAGCGGTGAGGTGAGGTGAGACGACACGATCCAGGCTGCAGTCAGACGTAAAATCCATTTCAGGCTTTATTTAGGCTCCAGGCAGAAGTACATAAGATGGCAGGCGAACTCATAGTCGAAGAACAGGCAGGGTAACCGAACAACACCTCGAAGGAACAGACTATAATCATAAACCGAATAAAAAGCGAGAAGGTCAGAACCAGAAGAGAATACAAACGCCCACACCTGGCGCGCATGCGCACACAGCACCGCCCCTGGGAGTAAACAAAGCGGGTGCGCACGGATACACGTTGTTCGGATACATTTAGTTTCTTACTTTACAAATTACTGTTCTGATAAATGTTCTTAGATGTGTTTAGTATATACTCTTCTTGTTTTATCTTGTTCATTTTGCGTTTAAATGCTAAAAAAAAAAAAAAAAAAACATATTTCGGTGTAATTTTTTGGGGCCGGGAACGAATTAATTGGCTCTCCATTATTTCCTTTGAGGAAAATCCAAACTCGAACTTTTTAGGATTCGAACCCGCGCTCGGAACGGATTAAGTTCGAGTACTGAGGTACCACTGTATATAACACTACTAGTATGTTTGGTAAATTTGACCAAGTTCATCAGTGAAAGTGTTACACCCAAATTAGCTGCTTTTGCCTTTTTTCTTTCTTTTTTTTTTTAAAAATAGAAATGCATGTAATACCAAAGTAAATAAATACTTAAAGAATAACAAATGAGCCAGGTTCCACTCTGAAATCCGAACAAGATCAAGCATGTATTAATTTAGTTAAGAAAGGGTTTTTTTAAAAATGTATTTGGAAACAGCTTGTTAATTAAAGAGCTTTTAGGAAACCATACAATTATACAATGGCATTTTTTTTTTTACATGCATTTATTTCTATAGTTTCCTTTAAATCTGATTTAATTTCTTAGCAATAAAGCCACAAGAAGGTTCGAACGACGACCGAGCTATAAAAAAGTATCTGATTGTACTGTAGTGCTCAAATAGTTACACATCGCTTTGTCAAGAATTAACAATGAATTGTTGTCATCAAAGAACAATAGGTTTTAAATGCAATATTTTTTTCCTTAGTAGTAATTTATTTAATTTAACTCAAACATGAAATGCACGTGGAATTTATGTATCTATATAAATTCTCAATGGCTCGATGGTTAATGCTCTGGGTTACAGATTTGCAAGTCAATGCTGCCACTTTCGGGCCCTTGAGCGAGGCCCTCAGCCCTCCACCCTCCAGGTGTCCTGTATCATGGCTGACCCTACGCTCTGACCCCTTGATTCCTACCAAGCTGGGATATGCAAAGAAAATAATTTCACTGTGCTCTAAAGTGTATGTGACAAATAAAAGCTTCTTCTTTCTCTATTTCTATTTATTTCCTTGTTTTTAGCCTGAATGAATCCAACCTTTGACAAGTACGCTTTATAATTGCCCTTGACTTCTTTAAGATTTTAAGAAATCGGGTGAAAAGTCTAAATCTTGAACAGAACAGTCCATGAATAAAAAAAAGTAGTACACAAAAGAGACGTATTCCGCGTTGACCCTTACTATTGATGTGACGGCGTTAATGTTTGCCTCAGGCTGCTTTACAGCTCGGGACTCATAACTGTACTGGAATGGTCCAAGTGTCAGAAATGACGCAGTATACCACATGTTCTCGGGTTGGGGAAGGCGTGAGGGTTGGTTATATGCTGGATATAAATGGATGGGTATAAGAGACACATGCCAACACCGTAGGAATTCAGATCTCTCAATTAGGGGACGAGAGGAATTTCAGAATGTGACATAATGGTGGTGTGGGCTTAATAAAAATAATAATTATGATAATATTCTAGCACTCTCAAAGTCATCATTAATTGCCTGGTCGCTGGAGAAAAAGAAAACAGTTTCGTGCATTCTTAACGCTGCAAAGGCGACCTGTTCATATCCAGGATGCTGTTTTTGGAGTAGTTAAATGCATTCCATGGCCAGGCGGAGGAAGCGTGAAAGACCCGTAAGCTCAAAGGCATCATAATAAGAGCAATTTTCGATAAATATATCTGTCAAAAGAATAAGCACGAATGTGAAAATGCTCCTGCAATAGTTTAATCCAGAAGGAGAACAAAAAAGAACAAAGGAAGACATAAAAGAAGAAAGAAGAGGACTCAGTGTTTGCTGGTGATGGATAACAAGCTTGAGAAGCCAAATTTGAAAGAAAAAAATGGAGGATCATACTTATTATTTAGCATGAAAACAGCACGGGAGAGTGAATTTCAGGACTTGGAAGTACCCTAGGTTGGTGAATCCTACATAGTGGAGCTTTCGTTAAAGAACGAGGTCAGAATTTTGATTAAGACTTCTGTGGAGTGGGATATAGGTTCGTTTAGGTAATCCGATCAGAATGAAGAATTAAACAGAACTGCGGTATGAATGGCATTTAAAGTGCATTACATTTATTTTCCCCACTTATGTGAAAAGATACTAAATAACATACTGAAGCTAGAAAAACCGAAACTCTGCACGTACCACCCAAATGAGAATTCGTGGCGTCGGTAGACCTTGGACATAAAGGCTTTTGGTAGATTTTATTCACATTTATTGATGACGGATAGACGTGTTGGTGTCTCAAGTACCTGTCGTGGACCGTTCCCCTTCACTAGATATGCCTTCTATAGCATTGATGTATAAAATAAAATGTCATTTTGGCCAAAAATTGGTGTGGTTTAATAGGAGCAAGCCACTTGTTAAACAATCAAGCATCCCATCAACTGATTACATTAATATACCAACATGCTTGATCATTCATTTGCTTTCCTACATAACATGAACTATGATGCTATAGCTCTGTGATTAGAATCGCCGTGTTTACTCTGAAGATCTAATATCTCTAAAAGAGGGGTGAAAAATCAGAACTGTTTACACTTTCGATTTCAGTGCGAATGTCGACCCTTGTGTTAAACACCCACACAAATAATGAGTAAACCAACATATAATTATTGCATAAACACATGACACACTAAGAATCTATGCCTCGTGTATAATAAATCAGAGAAAAGGAGCTTATATGGTGTAAAATCATCACTGTACACTGCGTCATACTGCACTCCAGGTCTGGTTGACGTATAAGCAAAACTCCTTCATGATCCTTCGGCTTTAGAAACATTTGGAACTCATCCATTCGGGACCCAAGTGCTGGTTGGCAGGAGCTGAGTAATGAAGAAAAAGTGTCCAAGTTCAGTATGAACAGAGTTCACTTTTCCGAGAGAGGAGGCTGGGCTGTGCAGCATGCGTGCTCTCGTCATACTTATGGAAAATAAACAAGCTCGCTCCCATTCCGAGTCCTAACTCGTCTCAGTCCGACCCTTTTCTTCCAGAGCAGCAAAGCTAGAACCTGTGAGTGGAACAACCTGGAAATATTCACACCGGGCCCCAAAGGCGACGAGCCGTTCGGCTGATAAATGACCCGGCAGCATCAGCTGGGTCCAAATCATATTCTCTTTTTCCTCCCTGCCTGAGCTGCATGCATGAGGGGGAAAAAATTACCTCGACTTTGCGTACACACAATTCGGGAGAGAAGGTCCCAAGCCAAATCACAGATAATGATGTTTCCCTGTAAGTGTATTCTTCTTCCCTTTGGAGCCCATCGGGACTTGCAGCGCGGGAGATCTGGGGCCTTGTGCGAAATCTCCACTGCATACAGAGATGCATCGGACGCGCTCGGCATAGCATCAAGATGAATGATCAGATAGAGGCAAGTACAGTAGGGAAGCCAGCGACGGAGATGGAATCAATCTTCGGATCACCTTGTTCTCCCCACCGGGGCCTCGGGCTCCTCCACACTTTACTCAAGTCACACTCCGATCGAGTGATTTCCTCGCTTTTATTTTTCTCCTTCAGACTGAGGCGGACCTCATTTCACGAGTGACCTTTAGCTCATTTTCAAATTATTTCACGCCAAAGAGAAGCACAGAGTCTCTCTGATAAAGACTTGCCATGACCCCTCCAGGCCACGGACTGCCTCGCCAGTTCTTAGGAGATAAAAGGATTTAGAAACACTGGGAGAAGATAAAAACAGACCACTTAGCAAGGAAGATTCTTTCTTATTGGAAGAGATACGGTATATATGCATACACATTCAGATTTAAAGTCAAAGTAGGCATGGTTTAAACCTTCAACCCCTCCAGACTGGTACTTGATAGAACCACCTTTTGATCTAATAACAGTTTAACATCTGTTGGAGCGGGTTCCTACCAGCCTTGCACATCATTTGGAAGTCATTTGCACCCGTGCTTCCTTACAGATTTACTCCAGGTTCTTCAAGTTGGTTGGATTTTTTTCTTAAAGGGATTCAGATCTGGATTTCGACTTTGCCACTGTAGAACTTTCACTTTTTTTTTTTGCTTTTAGCCACGCCTACTTTGCTTTGGCCTTTGCGTTTGGAATCACGGTCCTGCAAAAAGGGGAAGTATCCCACAACCTTTGATTTTTTTTATTCATGTAATATCCCCCTGTAAGTTTGACATGAAAGCCAGGATGGATGAAAAGCCCATCCCCAGAGCGTGATGCTACCACCACCGTGTTTCACTTTAGAGACGGGGATAATTGAGCCATGCCTCATGTAAGACATTTCTCAAAGTATGAACAAACTAGTAGAATAATTTAATCCACCATATCACAGACCAGGCACTTAATAATGATGGTGTGACTGCATTACGCAGCATATTAACCTGAACATGGTCTTTCTTTTTCTCAGACCTCCCATGAAAGTAAAAACCTCTTGCTTGTGTGTGGGTTTTTTTTTTAACCGTTCTGACAAACTTTCTAGAAAGAAAAACATTTTCTATCTGTATTTATATCTGGTTAGACCACTACTCGTTCCCAGAAATGTAGACGTATTCACTTACATTGTTAACACATGCACAAAGTAACCACGCTGAGACTCCAGTCTCGGCTTTGCTGCCGTCTGAAATAAAGAAAAGAGGCATTAAGAGGATGGCGTGGAGGTGCAGCGTATGCGTTCACCCCATCATATGCTGCTGAATGAGCAGATCTCCCGAGTTCTCAGTGGGGATTTGTTCATTAGAGCGCATCCAAATTCGCTACGAGCCTCACATTTTTTCCTCCTGTCTCCTTTTCTTGTGAACTTGGAGTGTGTTTGGAGACAGAGATCAAAGCTCCATTTAAAATGCCCTGCAGGTCTACAGACAACCGTCGACCGAGCAGTTTTAGTGAGCCATGAAGATGTAGCGGGAGAGCGAGAAGGGGTGGGGGGGGGCAAAAGGCAAATAGGAAGGAGTCTACAATCGAGAAAGAGAGAGAGAGAGAGAGAGAGAGAGGGGTTGAAATGAAGGTTTGTCCCCAGGGAGCACTGAAGAGTGCATTGTACCTGTTGTGGCTTATCCTGAAAAGCCAAAGCAAATTATTCTGACATGTTATTGACACTGCATCTCTTGGGTTACTCTTTACTCTGGGCTCCATTGGCAAAGGTCAGCCTTTGAGTAGGCTTACACAATCATCTCATTTGACTTGCCACAAGCAATGTTTGCACCACGGCCTCCTCTGACCAGCCCATCTCTGGTAATGTAGCGTGTTTTTAATTAAGTCGAACTAAATCCATTTACAAATTCAGGCTCTTTCTTTTTAACCGGCTAATGATTTAGACATTGCACACATTGCTTTTAATTCTAGCATGCTCATGTTCAGGGTAATACAGTTTCAGGAATGAATAACAGCTTTTACAAACGGGTTGAAGACCACATCGTCGAAAGTACATCACGACAACGTAGACGTGCTAACCATTTAGACGACAGCACCGAGCGTATCCACCTGTGGAAAGCACTTGAAAGGTAAAAAGATTCAGCTAGCTTAAGCTAGCTTACGTATTATGTAGCAGTTAGCTTTACAAAACCTCAGTTTTCCTCCTGTTGTTTGCCAGAAAATCAATAAAAAATAAATAATAATTTAAAAGAAAAAAAAATCCCAAACAATTGCTGTCATGGACATCGACGTACACAAAATGTGCGGTAAAAATCTGTTTTTTTTTCTGTTCTCACTTTTCCTGCTAGAATTGTCTTCTCCGCAACGTTAGAGACATTTGTGTAGCTTACAGAGGTCAGTGCCACAGGTGGTACACGGGTTGCGGCTCAAAGATGTTTCTTTTCTTTTCTTTTTTATTTTTGATGTTGAAGCAAAAAAAAAAAAAAAAAGTGCACACTAAGCTAGCTATGCTGTAAAGATTTAGCTGTATATTTGTTTGCCAAGTAAATATGGCACTGACCTAGGCAGGTAACTTGGACTTTCAAAAAATGGAAAATATCACAGTATATTACTTTTAATCGACTTTTAATCAAGTAAGACATAAAGCACTGCCAGGGCATGCTCTTTTAGGAAAACAATCCACAGTGCTGTGGGGGAGTTACTGTTACCACCTATACTGGAGGTTGATTAACACATCCTGAAGTGTTTCTTCCTCTAATATTACAGCCATGTGTCGACTCGTACTATTCCTATTTAATAAAGAATGGCATTTCATACTATTTTCCACTTTATAGGTACATTTAATGTTATGGAACATCCTTGAAAACATGCGAGTAATGCAACTCGCTCACAGAACTTCCTCAAATGAAGCCCTTGGGAGGAGGTGTTATATTGACTGGAGGAAAATGACTGACTTAATAGACTCTCGAAACTATTTGGAGCAAAAATCTGTTCTTTGTAGCACCACCGCCGCAGGACATTGGCGCATTGAGCATGCTTCAGCACCCCGAATCGGTGTGCAGCACGGAATCGTGACTGCTCTTTTGATGTTTTTCCTGATTTCGAAACCTCCTGGATATCCAACTTACCTCCTAAATGTGTTTTGGTGTTAGGATTTCCTTCCTTCATGGAGCATTTCACCTGTAGGGCTTTTGAGTTTTCAAGTTCTGCAAAGTCCATTGACAAAGTTGATGACCTGACAAACTGCTGTTCAAAAAGTCTTCTTAAAAATAAAAAACCACGAGGGAAAGGAGTGCATTTATGTAACATAACTGGAAGATTTTTGTAACGAAGGAAGAATTCCCCATGCATTCTCCAGCGCACAGCACAAGCGACTGGATGGTTGTTGATATATTTTTGGCTTCCTCCGTCACCCCAGCCTACATTCTGAGCCAAATTCATCCACGCTAAGAGCACTGCCATTACCCCACAAGCACCATGTGTCCTTTAACCGCAGAGACGAGTGCTTGTTTAAAAACGGTCATTAATGGGAGCCTGTTCCCCAACTCATCCACCTCGGGCACCCGGCAGCCATTATAATCTCATCCCCAAAATGGCAGTGTTAATGATTAAAACACGGAGGGCAGGGAGAAAAGAACATTACCCCTGAGGTCTCGCTGCTGCTCCTCCCAAAGCCCAAATGATCGCCGATGCGTCCATTTAACTTAGCTGGTAAATGTCTCACTGCTCCGAATCCATTACTGGCAAATGATGTTGGTAATACGCCGGAACACCAGGCACCGTGTGGGATTTGTGCAGACTCGGAAATCCAGGCCAAGTTCATCATGTGTCTGAAGGTGGCTTCACATCTGGACATGACCGGTTGTCACTCAAGCTCGAGACGCGAGGGTTTGAAAACGTAAGCTTTTTAGCACATCAGATCAACGTGACGAGCTTCATCAGACGACAAATACGTACGCGATTGTAAACATATCAGCTGAATTACTACGTCGTTTACGTCCACCGCAGAGACATCCGTATGTGTTTCTCATAATAACAGAAATGCTGCATCTCCTTCCTTTAACTGCACTTGACACCATACCGTAACATAGCATTTAAATACACTTGACACCACCACTGAAGGTTTCCTTCTCGACTGCATTTAGGTATACCAGAAATTCTTGTATGTTACAGTCATTGTTTATCGTTTTGTGCTAAAATAAAAAGACTTAAGTGGCCACGTACTGTATTAGTCACTTGTCTTTCTTATACTGACATTGTGACTACAGTGGCTTCCAGTATTAGGGTACCGTAATTTCCGGACTATAAAGCGCATCGGAATATACGCCGCACCCATTAAATTTTAAAAGAAAAAAAATATATTTTTACCTATATTGGCCGCACCAGACTATAAGCCGCAGATATACACGTTGTGAAATGAGATATTTACCCAAGAAAGATTTTGTAAATGTTTATTTACATTCCTTTCCAAACGGTGCCTGTAACACGGCAGTAAAACGGCTGACCGAACAAAACAGAAAAGTCATTAATGTTTTTATTCA
>JAQMCW010000016.1:13884160-13896841 GCA_030068335.1 Chrysichthys cranchii | reverse complement strand
CATGAAAAGCCCAAAAGACGAGCTCATACATATCACATATCCTGACTTGGGAAGAACCTGTGGCTATGTAGAGGTTGTTTGTGTGTGTGTGTGTGTGTGTGTGTGTGAACATGATTCTGCGAAATACCATGGAGATCTTCTTCAGATGAAGAATCCTGGTTCTAATGCTGTATTATGACAACCTTAGCAAACCAAGGTGTTCATTAGAGGAAATGGGGATTCATTGTTATTACATCAACGGACTAATTAAGGACCCATTGTCCGCTGTTTTCGTTACGAACTGCTTCCGATCATCGGTATGTATGCGCTATGTTTAATATACAGAACAATTTGGAGCTTGCATGTACCATGGAGAAATATTCGTGTTTTATTGATGGTGATAGGAGAGAATTATTGATGCGGGTTACAGTGGAGTGCGGGAGTCACAGTGAGTGTACACGCTCGCAGTCGGAGGAATGAGAGGAGAGGATAACGGTAGATGAGGACAAACCACGAAAAGGAAAGAAATCAGTCTTCCACCAGTCATGGACTGTACAATCAAAGCTGTTTAAAGATGTAATATGTTTCTGCAGTGATCGTTTCATTTTAAAGAGATCCTAGAAACGTGCTAGCCCCAGCCAGAACAGCGGAGCTCCACGCTTGGAATGATGGAAATGTTTGATACGACGGAGAACTTTCATAGCACATTGGAACGCACTGCGTGAATGTTTTATAAAACAGTGCTAGAGGATTTCAATAACCGTGAGATGGAAGAAAGGTTTTAGCATGACATGAGACGCCGATGTGTCTTTGACCTTATGAAGTTTTGAGAAATCTTCTCCGAGGTGTCCATCTTGCCTCTCGACAGTATTTGAGATGTGTAGCTACCTCTTATAGGAGCTCTTCAACTGACGTGCTTGAAACTCTAGTTTCATCCAAAACGACTATGAAGCACCCCCTGAAACTAACGTAGTAATCAAATTTGCATTGATAACTCTGTTACGAAGCGCTTTATGATGCTTGTAATGTAAACGCCCATGGATATAAATGTGTTTTAGTACAAATGTGCTAATATATATCTTGCACGGTTTCATAAATTACTCATCATCACTATATACTCATATAAATATCGATACGATGCTTAGGAAAGTGTTCGAAAGATCCTTTGTGGGTACACAATTATAAGCCGACAATAACGTTTGGGGAATTTGAAGCTCCTTTATTTATTTATATATATAAATTTTCATGAATTATGTTTTATATGTTATATAAGCTTTATGTAGGTGTATCGAAATGACTACACTGAAGTTTGGGAATTTGAGCTTCTGTTATTTCTTTTTTATAAAAAGCATTTATGCGTGTGCTTTATAAAGGCCTTATCCAGGTACTTTATTATGCAGGTAATAAAGCGGTATTGACCTGCTTATGAAATATTATAAAGGTACCCTAAGATCACTCCACGTTGAAATTTGGGAATTTGGCATTCCTGTATGTCTTTCTAAATACGTATTGATGTAGTGCTTATGAACGCTTTATGAAGGGCCTATGCAGGTACCCTTCAAATGACATGCTGGTGAAAATTCTTATGTAAAGACTCTGTAAAGGTACTAGACATGGCTTTGTAGTGAAATATGGGAAAGCTCCCTTGTTTCTTCATATAGAAATATTTATGTAGCTCTTACTCATGTGTTATAAAGGCCTTATAACTAGGTACCATTCAGATAAAGCATTACTAAAACATTCCAGTAAAATTTCAAGATTTGACCTTCCTGTATGCCTTTATAGGTAAATAGTCCCACAGTGCGTATGTACAGGATGTGATTTTACCCTGTAAATAAAGTCTTTGGTTTTTGCAGGATATTTCTGATGGATAACGGAGCGGAGCCTCATTCGTAAGTCTGAAAGCTTGGGGAAAATGTGGCCGTATTAGTGTTGTGGGGGTTTTTCCTTTTCTGCCTTTTTTTTTTTCCCCGAGAATGATGGCAAGGATGGAACACAACGCATTAAAACCTCCCCCTTGGAGAAAGGTGAGCTTGGAGGACATAAGTAGCTCATCAGTGAATGAGCCTGACACCATTCTGCCACCCACACTGGGAGAGAACTGTCCAACCACATACACACACACACACACTTTAACCCTGCTGGGGCAATTACTCGCTATTATCGGTCATGGAGGAGCAGTGCAGCACTGGCATTATGAGTCTCCTCTTGGTGTGGGTGGAATGCCTTCGCTTCTCTCCAGCACGCTAAAACTCCATTATTGGTCCATCGATTAATTAATTCTTCTCGCTAATTGAAACTAAGGGTTGCAGAAAGCATATCATTTTGGCGAGGGCTCTAATGGAAGTAATGCGGTAATTAGGCATGATGAGATGTCTGTTCAGAGTGCGGCGTATTATTTTAACTCGTGAGAGTGGGGGGGGTGGAAGGAACCATCTCGAGCTTGTTAATACTGACCGGGTTATAAAACTTATATATAATACATCAAGTACAAAAACATGTTTGTTCCCCGGTTGTACGCTTGATGTGATCGGAGTTCGTCCTGTTACCATCAGCCGTCACGATGCTCTTGTTGTGTTCTTTGTTAATTGATATTATTTTGGGACGGCGTAATTAATGCTAACCTAAAGTTATACATTGCGACCTTGGGCGTCATCCTCATCGGCTTCTGGGAAGTTCCCCGAGATGTCTGTAGAAATAAAGCTACCTGGGTGGGTTGTTGTTGTTATCATCATTATTATTCTTCTTAACAAGGCTTTTCTGTTATTTAGGGTTTTCTCTTTCGGCTTCTCAAGATCTATTTTGTGGCCGTGGGGTTCGTACGTCATGGCAACTGTTGTTCGAAATGAGTGACACACTGAGAAATCAATCAGATCAGCCCATTGCGGCTGCAGGAACCTAGCCATGCGTATGATTGAGAACATTACAATTTATGTCAATCCTGGAATCATGAATAAACACGTCCTGTCATCGGGTTGTAAGCAAATTCCCAAAGCGAATAGACTTCGTTGCTCATTTCTACCAAATAATTCAACGGCGGTCATGTATTAAAGTACACCTGAACTTAAAATTTGGAGGCGTTTTTTTGTACCTCTTGTTCATCAATATGATACCGTATCTAGGAGAAAAATACGAACCTTCAGGAGATGCCGGTTTTAATGGTATAGTTTGTCACTTTTAGGAAAATGATTGCATTTTTTTTTTTTTGATGCCTCGCCCTGCATTAGTCTTATGTTCATCCAATTAAATGCACTCTAGATCAAATATGTCCCTTTTCAGGGGTGGGGGTGGGGGTGGGGTGTGTCTTACTCTACAATAGCATCTTGTTAAATGTAACATGCATCATTAATGCATTTCCACCATTCCTTTTCCAACCTTCAGTTAGTTGAGAAACAAAGATTGTTGTTTATTTGTTTAAAAGACAGGGGGATTTGGGACTTGTGGAAAAAGTGATGGCTGATCTCAGGTTGTCAGCTCAAACGCGTGAGGCATTGCTTCAAAAAAACACCCCGCATTTTGTCATTTAGGAGACCGTTCTCGACGTGTGTGGGTTACGGTGGCGGTGAAAAATCCTCCACAGTTTTTTTTTTTTTTTACAAAAAGCAGCTTGGCAACATTTTGACATATTTACCAAATTACTAGAGCAAGAAGGTTCTGGGTTCAAAACTAGGTGCCTTTCATGAACATTTACATTTACATTTCTGTCATTTGTCAGACGCCCTTATACTTATATTAAGAGCGACTTACATTATGTCATTTTACACAACTGAGCAGTTGAGGATTACGGGCCTTGCTCAAGGGCCCAGCAGTAGCAGCCTGGGGGTAGGATTTGAACTCGCGACCTTCCGATCAGTAGTCCAACATCTTACCCCTGATCTACCGCTGTCCCCAAAACTAGGTGCCTTTCATGAACGTATGCATGTTCTCCCCATACCTGTGTGGGATTCCTCTGTGTGCTCTGGTTTCCTCCCGCAGTCCAAACACATGCAGATTAGGTCAACTGGCTACCCTGAGTCGCCCATAGGTGTGACCGAATGTGCGCGTGAATGCTTGCTCGGTGTCCTTGCTAGCCCTGCGGTAGATTAGCGACCTGCTCAGGACGTGCCCTGCCTCTTACCTGAAGTCAGCTGGAAATGGCTCTAGCTTCCCTGTAACCCTTAATGGAGAGAGAGAGAGAGAGAGAGAGAGAGCGAGAGTGAGAGAGAAAGAGAGAGTTGATGCTATATTATGTCATTTCAACCCAATAAGCAGAATGTGTGCTAAACTGTTTAATCAAGTCATTATCTTTAAACCCACACTGTGGTACTTTATCGCATGCTTGACATTAAACCATATTATATTATATCTAATCACACCTAATGATACTATATTATGTTCTAATTTTGTGTCAAAAGCCTTTTGTATAATCTTTCACATGTAACCTTGACTGTAAGGCAGTTAGGCATTAAAAAAGTAACAGATGAATTCTGGATTCGGATTGGTCGAAAGGTCTGGCAGTAGTTCCAGCTGCAAGATTCATAAGAAGGCATTTATTTGAATAAGTACCGCGTGAAACGTTTCTAGGTGACACGACAAGATGGACAAGGTTGCATCGCACCATCCGGTTGTTGATTATTTTCCGAGAACAGCATGCCCCAGAAAGTTCGTTGGTTTCCTGATGAAAGTCAAACAGTATGAGGTTGTAACTAATCAGGCATTCTGTCTATCTTGATCTCTTTTATTTGGCGTTACAGGTGTAGCCAAAGACCCTGTTGAATCATTTAGAACGTTGACTTATTATCTGAACAAACGAACAAAGCGAACTTGGCGCGCTGATGCATTTACAAACACAATCTCGTATTTGAAATACACTGCAGCGCCGATCAATCTGAAAACATGATCTCATATTCCGTGTAAAGTTTTCGGGTGCTCAGAATGCACTTGGGCTGAAAGTCCATAATCCCTTTCAGCTTGTGGGTTTCATATTATTGCGTTTGCGTTTGATGTCTGCAGCAGTTACTTGGAGGCGAGTGATTCATTTGCTGGCGAAGAGGCATTTGGCTGCTTTTGGGTGGTTCTTCTTCGTTCAAGTCAAAACACCGATCGACATCAGCTTTGCTTCATTACCTGAAGCTGATGTGGAGAGTTTTTGATGAATTCTGACTGTCTTGTTTCTTTCTATTTTACAAAACACCCTGAAAACCCACAGTATGGAGCGACTGATGTGAATCGGTGGTTATGTTGTTTTAATAAGGTGTGACCGCACCCTGGTGCAATTTCTTCAAGGCCACAAATGACGGATCTCATGGTTGCGGGTTATTAAGTTGTAACTTGAGCGCATGAGGTAATATATAAGTGGAAAAATATTTCATAAATGGCATCAGTGTAATTATTTTAAAATTTCTACAATGACCACCAAGAGATGGCCAGATATTTCTTGGGTGGAATTGTTGGATAATGGGCTTGGAAAAAAAATAAATAAAAAAAATAATAAAAAATCAGGGATAGAAAATAAGGACTGAAGAAACAAATAGTCAAAATTGTTTTCTTTGCTGTCGAATTGAATAAATAAAATTTAGAGAGAATTTTAATCAACAACCCCCCCTCCCAACATTATTATCCTAGGAAGATGGACTTGTGTGGCCTTAATATTTGAATTTTTGCGCAAAGATTGTGTGAAAACAACATCTCGACGACTCAGAGAACAAGAAGACAAAACATAGTCATGAAAATATATACACTTATATACATTTTTTCCAGCAGATAGTATTGTGCGAACCACATTTCCCTGTGTCTGATATTCAGGACCCAACATGTGTGCCGCTCAGACAACAGCGCATTAAACTTGTGTAGGAGTTTTACACATTAGTTAACCAGTCAACCTGAGAGTGTGTCAGGAGGCTTGGCACCCCCGGTGTGAATGCAGCGTGCGAGTTGTTTGCTTGTGATGTTTAATTTAGAAATGTCAGTCTCCTTCATATTTATGAGCACCGGTGTATGCGAGCGGGATGGAGTGAACTATTCTGAGTATGCAGACAGCTGACCTTTCTGAACAGTCCAGGCTGCTGTACTGCAGATGCATGAGACGTCTTTCTAACGTGCTAAGTGGAACTGCTTTGTCTGTCGAGCTGTGCTTGTGTGGCTTTGTGTTTTAACATTTGTTCATTCTGAAATAATTCCAGAGCTGGACTTCTCAATAAGAGTGCGTGCTGGGGTACTGGGTGACTCTACGATCGGGGTGCAATTTAGCTCGAAACAGTAAAAGGTTTAAATGAAATGCTGTATTAATGCACAAGCTAATCATATACTTTAAAGCGATGACTAATTTTGGACGTTCCAAATGACTTTGCCGGACAGTATCAGAATTTTGTTGAAAACATCATCGGAGTTTTCTTCTTCCCATGAGCTTCAGGAAATTTGAATGCGACTTCTTGATAAATGGTGAATCACTCACTCTCATCATGGCGGGAAGCTGGAGCCAATCCCAGCTGAGTTCGGGCGAGAGGCGGGGTTACACCCTGGGCAGGTGGCCAATCCACTGCAGGGCGACACACAGAGACAGACAACCATTCCCACTCACATTCACACCTACGTGCAATTTAGACTAGCCAATCAGCCTGATCCCCTCTGTGCAGCATGTCTTTGGACTGTGGGAGGAAACCGGAGTCCCCAGAGGAAACCCACATGGACCTGGGGGACAACATGTAAACTCCACACAGAAAGTCCACCCTGGGGATCGATCCCAGAACCCTCTTGATGTGAAGCACTGCTAACCGCTAACCACCACACCCCCGCGCCGCCCCGAAATGGCGAATATCCTATCAAATTCATAGCGGTGGATTTGTTACAGGACCCGCGAAGAGCAATATTAAAATCAAATAGTAATTTAAATAACAGATGACTCGTGGATAAACATGTTAACATGATGTGACGATGTTAAATAGAGAAACATTAATCCTTTTTCTGAAGCATGTTCATAATTACGATTCAGTCTCAAGTGTACTGTAGTTATAGTTGTAGTTATGCAGTTACAGGCATGTGTTCAAAATGGGTTTATTTTATGTTTAACTAACGTAGCTTTTCCCTCTACCTTTATGTCAAAAATGTGTATTTTTCTGTGCACTTGTGTTAATTAGTAGCTTTGTTACCCTGAGGTCTTTTTCATTTTACGAGAGATTATTACAGTGCCTGTGTTCAGACACCCCCTTTCTTTCAAGGATCCACTTGCTTTTGCTATGGCATTGATTAAAGAGACAGAGAGAGAGAGAGAGAGAGAGAGAGAGAGAGAGAGAGTGAGAGTGAGTGAGTAAATGCCCACATGCTTGAATCGCTCCTGCATTTCCACGGATATTCAGAACTCCGTTCCCAGGGTTCCTCATCTGTCTGGACATCTGGTGTTTATCTCACTTTTCTGTCGTAAGGCCTATTCAGGCATATAATTGCTAAATTAACACCCAACTCAAATGTCAATCCTGATAGTGATGCTTAGTTTTCCCCCTTAATCATTATAACAAGTGGCAATCCTGGGATTCGGGGTCTGTTAGAAACAAATCTAAGATAATTCCTGTGCTGATTGGCAAGTTCACAACTGTTTTGGGTGAGTGTTGTTGTTTGAACAAGCTCTCAAGTAGAACCGGCCCGTGCATCTGGAGAGCTGGGGGCATGCACTCGATTAGTGACGTCCTCTTGCAGCTTGCAGACTGCGGCATATTGGGATATTTGACAGCAGGCAACTCGGGGGGGGGGCTTTTTTTTTTTTAAAATTAAACCAGCATTTCACTTATGAAGGTACGTTATAGATACGTGATCTGTGTGAATGCACTGGATTTAGATTTGGAAAAGCAGGAAAAGAAACCCTACACATAGTTGTCTCCAGGTCAGGGAGATGTATGGTGTTTGTTGGAACATCTAAAAAGTAAAACGAGCCTCAGGGTTTTCAGACTGAACACAATTTAAAGTTCATTTCTCACTGGACGTTACCAGTGCAACCAGTCGGTCTCCAGGTCGGTAACCAATTAAAAAACAGCACTATCCCTATCCTGGCCTAACATTTCATCTTACAAATCGGTGGAGTTTCTTTGGACATTGCTGGATGGCGGGTGGTAAAAAGATTTTGGGGGGAAAAAAAACATCAGGCATATTGGAATTTAAGGTAAAATGATGCCGGTATTCACACAAGAAAGGTTCTCTGCGTTCAGACTCGTTATGCCGTTGCGCATGTGCTCAGGTGGTTTTCTCAGTGGGCCATGTAGTTGACCGTAAACTCCAGTCTGATGTAGCACACAAACACGAGAATAAACAAGGTTTCAAAATGATAATATCATCAAATAAAGAAATGAGAAGCGTACGGTATATTACCTATATGCTTCTCCTTGCACAAGTGACTATGGGTCACGAGTATGGGACTATGGGACGATGAGCAGGGTTTAATAGTGACAGTAAAAAGCAGCACTTTTTTTGGAGGACAAGTGTAAGTAGACAGTCAGTACATACTACTGAAAATTGCTGTCTGGTGGAAAAGCAATTCCAGTCTGAGACATTTTTGACTGCAATTTAGTGATGACTGCGTTTGACTAATCAATAGTTTGCACAGGCAAAAAGTGCCGTCACATGAAATTCCTTATTTATAAAGGTGAGCAGAAGCAAATAACACGGCTGAATGGTGACAACGTTTGATTTTAGCTCTGAATAAGACAATCTTACGGGTTTCTGGCGGTTTTTCTTTTGGTTTATAGTGGTACTTAACGTTTCCGCTTTTGGCTAGCATCGGGAAAGGGCGCGGTACACGGGTTCGTTGGGGGAAATCAGCATCTTCTTCTCTGTGTATTCATCTTTAAACATCCTGTTTTTGTCATCGCCTTTTTGTTTCTTAAACAGCCCATATTTTCTGTCCATTAATCACGCCAAGGAGAGTAAAAAAAAAAAACACGACAAAAACGAATAATAATGGAAAATCTATGAAAATCCGGAGAATTTTTCATTTCTGGAACGGTGTCTCCAGCCATGTATCCTAGTGTCTGGTCTGATGTGCTGCCTTCAGCTAAATACTTTACATATTGCATTTGCATGTGATGATAAAATAAGGAGCAACTGAGGATCTGAGACATAAGCAAGGATGATTCATATTTGCTCCTGAACTAGCCAGGTTTCCAGGTTTTCCTGTTTGTTTTACTTTTTTTTTTACACGTCGATCGATTCTCCCAGACACCTTTTTCGATGTAATCTGCACCATGTTCTCCAATCCCTGGTCTACACTATGCTTACGTGCGGTACCTGGCCAAGAGTGGAGATAAGTGATTATTTCACCTTGCTGTACCTTGCCGACTGCTATTACACACCGTTAACAATTGATAACCTCCAAGGCTTCGATTTAGGACTCTCTACGTACAAATAAAGTATAATAAATCAGTCTGTAGGCACGGGCAGGGTCCGTACGCGCATGCTGCAATCGGATGCAACTCAAGAAACATCACTGAATGATGCTTAATCTCGTTTGAATCTCGAGTAGAAACCTTAAACCGAAAGACATCCCGGATCAAGAAAAGAAAGCAGGCAAACAAGCCTGTCTTCCAACCAGTCTCCTTAACCTCCTCAGTACATCTGCAGCTTAAGCCGTCTGCCACCCGTGTGACAGCGAGTGAGAGAAAGGGCGGAGCGAGGGGCACAAAGTGGTAGACGAGTTGTCACGCTGAGTAATTAGTCTCCGCTGGGCGAGAAAGTAGCTGGATGTTGTGACACACACTAGATTATCCCCAAGTCCACCGAGAGCACCTGTCACCAGCCTGTAGGTCCATACAGGTACAAATCAGACACCTACACACGCTTTCTCCCTCCTTGATTGGCAGCCAGCCAACACACACAGCAGTCAGAGCACAGCGAAAGAAAAGAAAAAACGAAAAGCCAAACCGCGCTTCGTCATTTTTCTCCCCCCGCTAGTCTCCGTTCGCTGTTTGTCTTCCACGATCCAAACTTTGCATTCACTGCTAACGTTTCCTCCGTCCTTGTCCATCAGTGATCTAGTACGATAATTGTGAATTTATGTTAAAACAAAACAAAACAAAACAAAAAAGAAGCCTCATTCTTGCTGCCCGACTTTCTTTGTTCTGTCACAACAATCTCAGTTTCAAAGGCGACGCGACAGCCGATCCCGATTTACTGCAAGGACACTTCCTGCGTGTGCCAACACCCCCCCCCCCCCCCAACCCCCCTTTTTTTTCTTTCTTTTTTTTCTTTTTTTTTTTCTTTTCTTTTTCGCACATTGTCTTCTAATTACCCCTGAATGGCTAATGACATCTACAGCAATGAATGAGAAGGATGCCAAAAGCTGGGTGCGCTTTCTGAAGCAGAGGACACGTCCGTCTGTCGTTCCTGCATAATCTACGTTTGATAGGTGGCTTCATGGAGAACAGGAAATGACAGATAGCGCCAGAGAGCTGTGGGTGGGAAATCAGAGGACGACGAAGATGAGGAAGTCTGTTGGAGACTGAAAGGGTAATGCAGCGAGGGTGGTGAATGGATGTGAAATAAGAGCATAAAATGAAGGTTAGAGCTCTTTGGTAAAGGTGCCGGCTCTCGCCGTTCCCCCAGTGTCACCAAGGTGCCGCTTGGGACGTAAGATATACACCGCGGCAGTTTGGCGACGTTTCAAGGATTTATTACTTCGAATTCTACATGTCATACTGTTTTAAATTGCTTGTCTCAGACACTTCAGGTGATCATGGTGAGGTACACCGTTGGTCCCAGGCAACGTCTCTGCAAATGAAAGGTGTGTTCTTTCAGATTTCGGGGAGGAAAAAAAAACCCACTTTAATTATTTTACTGCTGCCGGACAGCTCATTTTCCTCATAAAACAAGGTGCTGAAATTGTCATTAAAATGTGTGCTTTTCTGGAACCCCTCGTGAATTAGCGTACTTACACTCTGACAAGGCGGCGTAACATCGCTCTAATTCGGTGCATTGATTTGCATGTGTGAGAACGCTATTAAACTTGATGGCGCTTCAAACCCCGATAGCGCCTCGACTTTAATTCCGTCTCGAACGCACGGGTTGGCTTTTCAGCACGCGGCCAGGCATCGGCGTGCATTTTACTATCGATAATTTGTACGAACGCACGCAACACCTGGCAATGCTTCATTATAACATAATAGACATGATGGATGTGTGATGTGGGTGGACGGAGCCTTTCATTTGGTGTCAGAAGGTCATGTTCATAAGAACACTTATAGCTACTTGTCTCCATTCCTCCGTTGTTCTCTGTTTAGAAACTTGTAAATTGAGAATAGCGTTTGATTCGTTTGGCAGACGGACACGGTTATCAGTGGAGCTGATGTATTAGTCTTTGGCTTTATAATCAGAGCGAACATAACCATACACCCATGCATCAAAAAAAAAAAAAAAAAAACGATATATAGTCAGGAAAAATGTGAAAAATCTCCTTGTGATATTTCTATGCATGTCAGCGCCGTATTGCCAAACAATGTCCGGCGTGATCAGGGTTTCGGTAGCCCTTCCCATGAATCCAGCATTTATAACCTGCTATGTAGCATGCCCAATATCTTATAGTGCTTGACACTGATGTGCATAGATGCTAAATAGTTCTATTTACAAGCTTACCTAAGAAAGGAAACAAGAATTCGATTCGTATCGAACAATCCTTGATGTGTTCGAATGCAGTATATAACATGGTATATATGAGCGAGAATCAAAAAGTAAAGGCAAAATACATTCAAGGCTTTAATTAAAGTAACTGGGAGAAATTGAACACATCACGTTTCCGCACAGTCCCCGCACAAGAGGACGCATTTGTCGTATCGTTCGCCTAGCTTCTGGATTCCTGCAGAGAAGAAGTTTTTCTTCTGCTCCCGAAGCCAGGTGAGCCCCGCTTCCTTTATGTCATCATCAGAGGTGAATCTGCGACCGCGTAGCACCTCCTTCAGGGGACCGAAGATCTGATAAAGGCTCGGCACCAGATCCGGGCTGTAAGGAGGACGTGGGAGACGTTTGAACCCGAGCTGTTGCACTGTCTCTACTGTCCCTGCTGCTGTGTGAGGACGTGCATTGTCCTGGTGCAGCGAGACTGTTTTGGACAGCGTTCCTCTTCTTTTGCTGCGACTTGCAGGTTTAAGTTCCTTTCCCAGCAATGCACAGGAATTTCCACTGTTCACTGTTCGTCCGTGCGCTTTGCACAAATGTACAGCCAACTGAAACACCTTTATCTGTTGGTCTTCTCTAATCAAGGTATCTGCCCTGTCAGTGTACTCTGGTGTGCGCAACACTGATGGGCAATCAGAATCACCATCGTTGGATTCACCTGTCCTTTCTGCTTTAAACCTTTCTCCCTATATCCGAGGCTTTTGTTGATTCATGGTGCTACGTCCATACTGATCTAACATCCAGTGGTGAATTTCCACAGGTTTCTCTCACTTTGTCCAAAGAAAGCACACTACAGCATGTTGTTCTTCAATGGTGCAGTCTCACAAAAGAGCGTCCATGTTTCTGCCCCCATGGCTGCCACTCGAATAAAGGCAGAGTGCTGCACTGTGTGTGGTCGAACTACCCAATAGGCAGTATGATGCATTTCGCTAGCTTCTCTTTGTTCTGGTTATCGGATGATTCAAAACTTGCCTTTACTTTTTGATTCTCCCTCATATATATATATATATATACAGACGTGGACAAAATTGTTGGTACCCTTCTGTTAAAGAAAGAAAAACCCACAATGGT
>JAQMCW010000016.1:13857647-13876269 GCA_030068335.1 Chrysichthys cranchii | reverse complement strand
GGGGGGGTTGTAGATGCCCAGATTCTGCACAACAACTCAGCTACGTGCTCTTCTTATACACGATAAGAGGCACTTTGGATAAGTTTGCTTTATCACCAACCATGGGCGAATATTTTAAAATGCAACTAGATTCTGGAGATACTGTCTATTCTTCTGACCTGGTGACATTGTACTTTAAGTTTCAGTGCCAAACTGAGGCGTGTTATTAACTTTATATCTTTAAGCTAAAGAAATCCAATATTTTGATCATTACAAATATATATCGTTTTAGTCAGACACAGGGGTGGGTAAATCAGTAACCTGGACACTGGGACAAGTAGATCCGAGCTATTAGTTGTTTGTTTGTGATAGCCTGGCCAACAAGGAGGTTCATCGACCAAAGAAAGATAGAGAAAAAACATTAATTATCGGCTTACTTGGTATTTAGTTATATTAAACTTAATGCACTTCACACATGTCAGAGCTGTAATTATACCGTGAGCTACTCGTTCCAAAATCCAACTGCTTGTCAAATTACAAACATTACCTGAGCCAATCTGGTTGATGGAAGAAGAAATTTTACGAAGCTAGATTTACCAAAAATACCGAGGAAACTGTGAAAAAGCACGGGGAAAGGTTTTCATGCGACTCTCATGCTAGCACCATAAACGTAATACGGTTCTCTACAAAATGTAGAGAGAGAAGCGCTGACTCGAATAACGTTCGATGCAAAGACAGGACCATCACACCTCATCGTGGAAATTCTGCCCAATGACTGGGCGTAAACAAGTCTGCTATATGATCAGAAAGTCATTTGTTTCCTCCTAGCCTTACAAGTGCACTTTACTAACAAACTAGCTTGCTTGCTCTATGTTCTTACTTTACATCTGAGCTTTAACGTGCCTGACAGGTTAGCTAATGAATTCATTATTAGTCCATGCCTGAGATGAATAAAAGCCACCTGTTGAAAAAGCAAAAAAAAAAAAAACACCAAACAACAACAACAAAAAAAAAACTACTTGACAATCATTTAGTCTTGGTGAGTTTTATCCATGTAAATGTAAGAACCTTAAAAGCATGAGCCAGTGAAGCACGGTGGTATTGTTTATCTTAAAAAAGAAAAAAAAAAAAAGAAAAAAAGAAAAGAAAAAGAAAAACCAAGGACCTGCTTACTATTAAGTAGAGATAATGTCAGATTTTGACCTTACTCCTCTTATTACCAGGGTTGAACCATCAACGCGGAATGATAGGATCATAGAAAAAAAGGTCTCGAGTGAACAATACGGCTCCTTCAGCTTTCCCGGAAGAAAAAAAAACAAGCAGCTCCAGTGAAGCTCTGCCCAAGGTATCGACCTACGTTTCAAAGCCTGTGCGGAGACTGATTTATCGTTTCATCTGAATCATCCTCTCATCTCCTCACCTATTGTACTCGGGGTCACCATAAGAGGTCAACTAAACCTCCGATCTCTGAATCACACACACAAAAGACAAAAGGACGTCCCTCCCCACCGCTGCACCATCACGAAGAATCAAACCATTCTTAAAATGTGCTCTCCAACATGCTCCGCTGATTAATTCAGCCTACTTGCGATAACAACCTGAGATCTGATAGCGGCTAATTAGCATGCAAATTCATGGGGGTTTATTGGTGAAAGGATTGTGCGCCGTCACCTGCTCAATATACCTGCCAGTCAGAGCGCTCCCTGATTCCCCACTCCCATCACATCCTCAACGAGACTTCACGCCGATCAATTTACGCCGTCAGTCAATGATCCAGAGAGGCGTCGGGCTTTGTCGGATGTTAATCCGGGAAACCTATGCTCTTAACATCTCAGACGCATTTGCATAATGCACGTTATGGAAATTACACATGTTTGGTTGAACCATTTCATCCCATGATGGGAAGTGAATGGTGTAAAAACTGCATTCGTTGCCTTTCTAAACACAAATGGATGATCGATAGTGTCGAGAATTCAGAGAAAGCTGGAAAGCACGGAACAAAAATGGTGATTTCGGGATATAACACAGGATCCACAGAAATAGTCTCACAAGAGATGGTTTTGGAGAGAGAGAGATGACCCCATGTCATGTACCGTGTACAGGATTTCCTCTCTTGCTACGAACCCAACAGCTGGAGCCGCTTTGAATTGGCCTTAGACGTGACCACACGGTAGCTCCACTGCAAAGGTGGGAGCTTGACTGGCAGTCGCCATGACCCATAATAAATAACCCTAATGCAGGGGTGGCATCCCGATGCGCAGGCTGGTGCTGACAGGAACCGTGCTGGCAATCAAGGCATGTCTGGGCAGCTGTCGGAACCTGTTAGGGCTGTATGAAGTACAAACTGTGCATGGAAGCTCTCGAAATAGCAGTGTTAGCCAGAGTTCTCAAATAAACCCGTTCAATATAAGACACCAGAAGAAATCAGTTTTGTCGTGGTGGAGACCGTAGTAGGGCTCCACAGTTTGGAGGCACAGCGCAATATTCTTTCATGTCTCGGCATGAAATGTTGGAAGGTCCGCATGGGAAAAAGCTCTAATAAATCATTCTTCAGCTTGATCATAGGAGCCTATACAGTACTGGGATGTCAATTTAAGAACGAATACCGATCAAGCAGACACAAAGGTTTTTTTTTTTTTTTTCTCTTCATTCTTTCATCATAAACACTCAGAGTCATGGTGGATCTAGAACCTATTCTGAGAGTACTGACTGGACGCTCAGGGAGACACCATTCCATTACAATGGTGCAAAAAAAATTTTTTTTTTAATTGGGTAGTTTCATAAACCTAATCCTTGTTTTTGGGTGGTAGAAGGAAGCCAAAGGAGATTCCGGTAAAATATCTGAAAATCCACCTAAAGAGTAATTGCGCAATTAAAACAGATATTTAAAAAAAAAAAAAAAAATTCATTCATACGTACAGGCAATTTATCATAGCCAGTGCACCTTCTGGCAAGTTTCTGGGATGTGGGAGGAAACCAGTGACCCCAGAGGAAACCCACATCCATCAAGCTGGGGCCGTGGAGCTCTGACGCACCTACCTGCTGAAAGATACCAAAAGATGGCTGCACTACCCATTCAACCTGACTGACTCATCCTGTTCAGGATCCATAGTGTACCCATAGCCCATCCCGGAACACTCACCGGGAGGCAGGAGTGTTTTCGCGAAGCCAGTCCAACTTCAAGAATGAATACTCTGGAAGAAACTTCAGAACCCAGAGGGAACCCACATTAACATAAACAACATGCAGACAGTTAACCTGAACTTGGTGACCCTGGAGCCGGGAAGCAGGAATGCTACTCATTGTGTCTCCATGATGCCCTACAGTAGTATCAGTTACTTCTCAATGAAGTCGATTCAATATAAAACATAAGGTGCATGGGTGTGACGATTCCCCAGGTGCCATAATGTCTTAGACCGATTGTCCCTGTCCGAAATCTTGAACTGTATCAATTAACATCATGACGTAAAAAGCCAGATCCCTAGTTGAAAGTCCATTAGGTACGATCAGACTTTTTTTCCCCCCTAATTAAGTAGCATTCAAAACATTCCCGCCCATATTCACGCAGCTCCACGCCCAGGCTCTACGAGAGCCAGTAAACTCGCATAAACATCCATTACAGCCTTGCCTTGTCAAAGGTTAATGGACTGGCCTTTGAAAATCATGTTCGCCAGATTATTTGCACAAGTAAGGAATAAAAAATGAACCACTGCACCTAGAAGTAGATAGCAAGTTCAATTTTCAAATATACAGACCTCAGTATCTATGAGCCAGAGTGTTCATTCCTGGGCATCCATGGCGTGAGATTATCCTGCAATTTAAAATACAATCCTCAAACCTTCATAAGCTATTTAAAGTTTTTAACTTTAGCTCAGACCTGGCACTGTTCCATCCACCGCTAGGTGCGATAAGGCCTCACTGCTTATGAGATACTAATTGCAGGTTGTCGACAGAAGAATGGAGGTGCCGTTAGATTACTGGGCCAAAGGAAGATAACGACTGGAGCACCTTGGCGAATTACTTTAAAGGCCAGCGAAGATCACGCGTCTATCCGGCTCTCCTGCCAAAGAGGTTTAAATGCTTAATCTTCTTTAATTATACCATTACAGAAGGAAAAGTTGACTGGCAGTAATGGCGCTGATAGACCATTCACGGAGAATTGCTTTATATAATATGCCTTCATTATCTCCTGAAATAATACGACCTCACATGTAAGGGGCAGAATAAAAGTCTGTGAAGTCTGACCTGCGGTGAGCACTATTCTCTGAGACTTCAGTATCGGGCAGAAGTGCTGAGGTCAGCAGAACTGGAAGTAGAGATGTCAAAAGTAGTGTTATTGCCTCATCTCTTTACTCCCTCTGAATCACCTCCCATTTCCTGTGAAAACGTTTCTCGAAAAGCCCAAACACTGACCAAGGAAACTGATCCCTATAACTTAGAAATATTTAAATCATTATTTAAAAAAAAAAAAAAGTCTGCCCTGATTAATGCCAAGATTAGCAGCCGGAGCTAGTATGCAGATTTCGGAGGAGGCTTTGGGTCAAATGTGCATCCTTGGAATAAAATGCCAGTTGAAGGAAGTGAGAGTATATAAAAGATTTTTTTTTTTGGACCTGAATCTGTACACAGGCTGGTAGCATGCCCAATGTCTCAAAACAACCACTCAAAAACAGAAAAAAAATGATCACTGCCCACACTCGTCAATCCATGAACCAGCCCGATACATAAAACTGTACCTTTACATCGCTAACTACGTAGCTAACCTATGAATTGCTAAATCGGTTGATTTATTTATGTATATTTCACTAAAATCTTAAGATTAACAAAGCAATTAAGGCCATGAAATCCTAAGATCTTAAATATCGAGAGCTAATTTGATGGTGCAATCGAAACGATTACCGGTAAGCGTTATTCAGGTGTTTTAAAAAAAGTAGAACTTGAAAATCCATATTTTTCGTTCGTCATAGCTAGAGTAAGCTCTTATTATAAGTGATACATTCAAGAAATTTGAATAAACAACATAAAATATGAAGTAGTTCATCATCAAAGGACTGAAAACAGTATTTGCTAAATGAATACTTGCCCTTCAGGAGTATTACTTTGCACAGATGTTCATCATTCCCAAAATAATTCCAGGCTGCGTTAAATAAACCTATAGGTGGAAAACCTAATGGATTAACTTCCTGGCAGAGACACCTCTATGTATATTATGTATGCTGGACTTGTAGCTAGAAACATGTCAAACTACACATTCGCTAAGGTAAATCTGCGTCTTATTTTTTTCTTTTCTTTTTTTTTTAAATACACATGACAACCTTTGCATCAAAACTTTTCTTTAAAATAAGCAACAAATATATGCCAAGACATACGCACTGAAGATACTAAATATTTTTAAACACCTTACACCTTACACTCTCTCAAGTGTAATATTTACAGGATACATCCTGGTTTAATGGTTAGCGCCTCGTTAAATACAGGTACGTCGTGTCTATTTGCTAATAGATAGCTGACATCTGAGTGTGTATGCACTTCGTGCTCTTTGGTATCTGAAAACCCTCCCGATCCCTGATGATCTACTCCAAATACAGCTCCAGTTGGGAAGCTAATCATGTGATATTCTTTCACAGCAACCGCTCCAGTCATTTCCATATGATTTGAACTCGCGAAACAACAACACTGCATTGAGAACGCTTGAATAAAACTATGCCATTGTGAGTCCCTGTAGAAATTAAAAACTAGAACTGTGTCTCAAAAGCCTCGCCAGCCTCTGTTCGAATGCCACACGCAGGCAGCCGGCGTGATACATTTATGCTAAAATGCAACTCTGTTCTGATGGAGAAGAAGGAAAACCACAAGAGGAAAAGCGGGCTGTGATTTCATGGAATTTTTAGAATTGAATTACGACAGTGCGTGTGGTACTACAGGGAACGGGGACCGGCAGACACAAAGCGCGTTCTTACCCAGGCTTGTCTGCTGGCATTTGCATGTAGTTGAAGGAAAATGAAAAGAAGTTTTAAGTAAAACGGTTAGCTGGCATCATCTCCTGTCTCTGTGCCTGTCTATCCCTCTCAAGACTTAAATTTTTTTCCCCCCAGTTTAGCAACGCTGAATTATGTGAGCATTTACAATCCATTAAAGTAAACAAACGAATGAAAAGTCATAAACTTTGCACGAAGCCGATGGATCCGTGCGGAATTGAAACTCAAAACATTAACGCTAAATGAACAGTTTGCTCTGAAATGACATTTGGAAGTCAAATTTAATATATAAACAGATGATTCATCGCACGAATTGTCACCGTGGCGGTTGTACTTTTTTATTCGGTGTACACTCAGGTGACGCCATCTTAAGCTTATAGCTCAAAACTGATCTTTATTTGATTATTATTATTATAAATCTAAAAAAAAAAACCCCAGGTAGCTATTAGAGCATGGATACCCGACCCGAACCTGATGGTTCGGACAAAAATTTCGAAATGTTACTCGGGTTCGGTCACGTCAGCACAAAAACGTTTGATATTTAAAATAGTAAAGTTTCTTTTTGTTCATTAACAAAAAATACAGTAGGGTTAGGCTACTAGGCTAGGCCATGCGGGATCTTTTGCTCTCTTCCCGTGCGCGGGGATTTATTTGCGTACCTGTGACGACGCAACGTTTCATCCAGCAGCCTAATAAGCATCATGGAAGACGTGAAAAAGAAATTGTTATCGGGAGAATTTAAAACGACAGAATATCAAGGAATTGAATTTTCAATTGAATTTCTCTTGTCCCGTGCGCGTTTGGGACCCGTGACTGCAATCATTGAGAATGTCTTTTCTTTTAACAGTTTTTTAATACACGCAGGATACACAAGGATACACAGGTTTTTGTTTGTTTGTTTTTTTTACCTAAGAGAGTATCATTATAATCACTTAGCAGCGCCTGTTTCAGCCAAACATTGAAATTCCAATCAGGTTCACGTCGGGTTCGGAGAGAAACGTATAAATGCATGTCAGGTTCGGGTCGGGTTCGGTAAGAAATAACAGGCCCGAACAGCACTCTAGTAGCTATACAAGTTGCAATTGATTGCTTGGTATACAGTTCATATGAATGTTTTGTTTAGAGGCAATTATCCAAAATATGTTCATGCACAATTAATGAATTCTAAAACTCTTAAATGCACAGAAAAATTCAATGAAAATTATAAGGTCATGACCTCAATTTCTGATCCCTGGGGTCAACCAGGGTGCCTTTCTGTGTGGAGTTTGCATGTTCTCAGTGTGCCTACATTGGTTAGGGTTCTCCAGGTAATCCGGTTTCCTCCCCCAGTCAAAGGATCTGTGGATTAGGCCATTTGGATACTCTAATTTGCCCAGAGATGTGAATGTGAGTGTGAATGGTCCTAGCCAATGAGGTGCACAAGACACAGTGCCGGACCCAAGCCCAGATAAGTTGTAAGGATTGCAACCAATGTGTTTGCCAATGTGTTTATCTTATATCTTGATAAGCTTCAATATCTTACCCAGTTAAATGAACAAATACCTCAGAATAATACAACGTTGTTCATTCATCAAACTTTGCTTGCGTAACCAGGACATTAGCACTTTGAAATGTAACTTTATTTTTTTTTAATGGGCAAATTGGCATCTAAACTTATCTAGTTCTCAATTGGCCAAATAAACGAAAAGCACACACACACACAGAGAGAGAGAGAGAGAGAGAGAGAGAGAGCCTGGTTTACTGGACAATCTCCCACCGGCTGTCTCCACGCTCTATCCCAATTTGCATTTGGGAACATTCCCAATTGGAGTTCATTGGCAAATTGAAGAGGGAGTTTGGTGACCTTTCCATGACCTTGGCTAAATTAGTTCAGCAGACGTTAAGAGGCTTACAGGAAACGCTGTCAGATTTTTTTTTTTTTCGCCCTCGTCCACGAGTTTGACTTACCCTCAGGGTCAAGCTGTGTGAGCAAGAAACGCTTCGGAGAAGGACGGCAGAAGGGAAAGCAGAGCCGCAGTTTCACAGAGATTGATATTTAAAATGACACGGCATCCACTCGGTAATCAATAATATACTGCAAAGCAACGGCATTACACTTCTCAGCTTGGACTGGTGACAAATCTTCAGTCAAAACAAGTTCATAGAAGGCTGCAGTTCGGTGTTCCTTACTAATTCAGGACGGCTATGAAAACGGAGAAGGACGAATGCCAAGGCTGTCAGGGGTACTGATCATCACTGTATTCTGGAACCAAACAGCCAATAACACTTTATTTTGCAACAGAGGTAAATACCTTGTCATAAATAAGCATGTGTGTATCTGGTGTATGATATGCATGATAGTAACGACGTCCACACACATCCATTACTGGCTTTAAAGGAAGCCTTATTTTATATATATATATATATTTCTAGATTTGTGATGCGTTTTTGAGTCATGTGCTAAAGGGCCAAATTGACGGTCTAAAGCGCCGCTGCATCAATCTGTTTAGGTCGAGATGAAACAAGTGCTCAGTCCCAATGGCCGCACTATGAGCAGGTAGGGAAGCATCAGCCAAGGTGAAAATAGACCAGTGAAAGGAGTTGAAACTAAAAACGTATTTCAAAATACACTGCGGATGCCACTGAAGACATTTAAACAGGAATAGTATAGATATTACCATGCAAGTTGTTCAGGGTGCATTTTTCCTTACCTTACAAAAGTGCTCTCAGACAGTACACACTGGAAAAATGGAAACCTTGGAAGTGCTTGAAGAAGAGAAATTTCACCATGCAGAAAATAAGGTAAGCATTTATTGTACTGTAGCAGGCTTCATGCACCTTCCCTCAGGCCATGCACTGTGAAATTTGATTCCTACTGTACCGACGATGAAAACCGTGGCTTTGCATTACTTAACTGCAAAACCTTCAACACAGAGTGGGCATGAACCATATTTAGCAGTTCATGCACACATCCAAAGTAAAAAGGCAGTCCTTTAGCTAGGTTTTTTTTTTTTTTTTTAAATAAAATAAAAAATCTCGCCTGCGACAGAAAATCGAGCAAAATCTTTTTCATTTGGCTTCGTTCCTGATCGACAGCCTCGTGGCTGAGCAATAACTGGAGCCGGGAAGCACTTCCAAAGCAGCATTTACAAAGAAATAACCCCAACACCGTTGATCCTTTGTCTTTATCTAAACTATTAGCAAGCGGCCTCCAGTCCCACCTCGAGGAAAGGGCTGAAATTTCTGGCCCGCTGATAAAAACGTTAACTAGGTGAGTGTCAGGGAGATGGATTGTACACTGTCGGCGAAGGGAGGAACATGAGGAGACAATGATATTTCTCATTACATTGCCCTCTCCCCCTTCAGGTTCTCTAATAACGCTGCCACAAAGGGAAAAAAGAGACTGGAGATAAATCACGTGCCGCAAAACAACCGGGTGAATCCGCGCAATACGTCCACTCCCGGCGCGGTATCTCCGTAGCTTGTGGCCAAAGTCATTGATAAAGATCTAATGAACACGGCTATCAATTGGCATCAGGGTTGAGCAGGAAAGCAAGAGGAGCTTGATTTCACTGTCGCGGGAGCTGGACATATAAACGGAGACTTCTGGGTAACTGAGGCGAGGTTGGAGAGGGTTTATCGATTGAATAGACAGATAGAGAAATGAGAGGACATAATCTGAGAACAAAATAGGCGGAATTAATTCAACAAGCCCGCCGAGACTCGTTCCGGACACCCTGACCTGGCGTAGGAAACGAGAGATATAATCAAAGCCAATCGTTCCGAGCTGATGCAGGCAGAAAAAAAGACCTCTTGGCATTCTTGCCTGTCCGCTCTGTCCGTCATGATTTCCTTCAGTGAGCCTTGAGGTTGGTGCCAACGCCAATTAACAAGCCGAAACTGGTGAGCTTGCAATAGCACTGGATCCCACTTGAAAAGTAGTTATGACTTTCTTTGTCTTTCCGTAATCAGTTCATCTCATCCCGAGTACGCCCAACATGATTTAGGAAGTAAACTGAGAACAGCAGGATACGATTGGAAAAATATAAATGCTACGACTGGGATTAGGATTTGGACTCAAGCACTAGGACTGAAACTTTCAATAAACTTGGAAACTCTGATATGAAATTGGCATTACAGTGAAATGCAGCATCAGATTTTGGACTATTTTCCCAAGCAGCTAAGCAATATAAGTATCTGAGTCTTTTTCCTTGTTGCGTTTCAAATGGATACGCTGTATTGCTGTATACCAGGTTTACGAATGGTAAGTGTTTAAAAGGGTCAATTTGCATGGATGGATTGATGGATGGATGGCTGGATGGATGGCTGGATGGATGGACAGTCAAGCAAACAGTCAGACAGACAGCCAGCCAGATAGATAGATAGATAGATAGATAGATAGATAGTTTTGATTGATGTAACTGATAGTGATATATTCAAGGTATTTTCCGGACTATAAGTCGCTACTTTTTCCCCACGCTTTGAACCGTGCAGTTTATACACCAATGCGGCTTATCTATAGATTTTTCTTCGCTAACTGCCATCAGGGGGCACTAAACTGTGAAAGACGCAACAGATCAATGCACAGAAGAAGACATTACCGGTACTTTTTGGCACTTGACGCAAGAAGCATGCCACGCACATTAGGGTATGTAAATAAACATTTATAAAAACTTTCTTGTGTGAATATCTCATTTCACAACATATATATATATATGCGGCTTATAGTCTGGTGCGGCTAATACATGTAAAAAAAAATTTCTTTTAAAATTTAGCGGGTGCGGCGTATATTCCGATGTGCTCTGTAGTCCGGAAATTACGGTATTCAAAGAAAGAAAGAAAGAAAGAAAGAAAGAAAGAACTCCTTCCTGTTTAGGCAACACCCAATTTGAGTTTGAAATGCAGTGTAATTGTAGCACACATCAGATAGATGGATGGATGGATGGATGGATAGATAGACTGTATTTGTAATAGTCTAAAAGTGTCAATTTGGATGGATGGATGGATGAATGGATGGGCAGACAGACAGACAGACAGACAGATAGATAGATAGATAGATAGATAGATAGATAGATAGATAGATAGATAGATAGATAGATGTAACTGATAGTGATATATTCAAAGTAAGTATTCAAAGAAAGAAAAAAAGAAAGAAAGAAATAACTCCTTCCTGTTTAGGGCACACCCGATTTGAGATTGAAATGCAGTGTCATTGTTACACATCTGATAGACAGACAGACAGACGTGTAGCTAGCTAGCTATCTAGATAGATAGATAGATAGATAGATAGATAGAGTGCATTAGTAATAGTCCATTTGGATGGATGGATGGATGGGTGGAGGGATGGACGGACAGACAGACAGACAAATAGATAGATCTGAGTGATGTAACTGATAGTGATGATGATTATGTATGAACCAGACTGTTCGAATAAAGTCATGAAGTAATGAATGCCTTCACAGAACCTCTCCGTTCACTTATTAATACGTCTTTTTTCCAGTTAAGGCTGAACACACTGGTTAGCTCATTAGTTACAGGAAATCAAAATTGATTACCCCTCTAGTAGAGCTATTACTGCACGGATCATTTGTGGTCTGTGTAACTATTAACATCTTGTACATGCCCTACTAACACGGAAGACCCGGTAACACAATACGTCTCCTCATTTGTTTTACATTTATAACCAATAAAGTGGTTTTAAATGAGAGTTATTGTGCTTTATAGCTCAGAGGCGGTAATGAGAGGTGCTCTTGAAGACGATTTGAGGAACTCAAGAACTCAATATCGCCACACTTTCCTTGATTATCACCATTCTCTCTGAAAACGAGTGTCTCTTTCCTTTTAAACACATCAGCAGCCATATTGGCTAATAGCCAGTTAGTGCATTAGGGACAAGAAGCCAGGACTTGGAGTAATAAGAGACAAATACAAAGCGTTAATTGCTGACATTGTTCCTTCGCGTGAACACTTGAGTCGCTCAAGGCTTTTCACAGCGCCGGTGTCATCCTTTAGTGCACATGCTCTCCCTGACTTATTAAATTACTGTCGAAGGAAAGACGAAAAACGGCACTCTTCCCCATTCCATTAGTCATGTTCCGAAGGTTTAATGAAAAGGAGAGTTTTCGCTTGCCTCCGCCGTTCAAAGGAACGAGAGGGAAGAAAAGAAAAAGCGACACAAAACAAGCACGATACACAATGACAGCTGCTTCTTCGTCAAGGTGACACGGCGAGGAAAATTGGAAATGCCATCTTCTACAATCAGGGTGGGCGAGAGCACAAAAGCTACAGCTAAAGCCGGTGTGGTGCAGAGTCGCTGTCAGTCGCTTTATGACCGCACGGTGCTGAATGTCACATCGTCTAAGTGAAGTGACAAAGAAAATGGCACTCGTGAGGCCGCCGCCTAACGCTTTGAGGATAAACAGCCTCAGAGTGACGGCTGGATCAGCCACAGAAGAGACGAGGCCCGCGATCGGACGGTTTGGGCCGGCGGTGGGGAAGAAAGACAGATGAGGGAGAAAGCTTGAGGGGGAAACAAAGAAAGACGCTGGCAGGGATAGAGGTGAGAATAAAAAGACAAAGAGATGGAGAACAGTTCACTGACAGCCAGAGACTTAGGGAGAAAAAGAAAGCATAAACAAAGAGCAGTAGATCTGTGAGAAAGAAAATAGGGAACAGAGAAGACGGATAGAGATTCAGAGAGAAGGTGAGTTTTTTCTCACGTTAGGTTTGTTTTTCATCTCTGTGATCTCCATACACCAGCAGGAGCTCACGAGCACAGATTCTGGTGGTGCAGGATGACTTTATTAATGACATAGCCTCAAACTAAATTACATCAAGAGGCTCTCACACTTGACATGACTTGACTTATGCTAAAGGCTAGCTTATGAATTTTTAGCGTAACCCCATAATAGGCGTATACATACATACAGTACAGTCATCCGTGATACTGTCTAGTACAGGGGTCTCCAACGCGTCGCTCACGAGCTACCAGTCACTCGGCACCCCCTTCTCGCCAAAAGCTGAGCAAATACTTAATTTTAACCAGAGATTTTCATAAAACACAAATTTCATTGGTCACTTGGTGAGCCAATCCTAATTCACAGTTATCCCGCCCCCTGGTGACGTAAAATGATTATTTGCCAATCAGGTATACCATTATGCTGTTGTCTAATTTGATTGGTACTATTGATACCGTCCTTCCTGAATTCAGTGACGTTACCAGAGACGTTGGCCAGGCATACCATGGCTACTAAAAGAAACAATAGGCAGAAAACCTACTTTTTTCCTGACAACTGGGAAACAGATTTTTGTTTCACAAGTGTTAAGGACAAGTGTGTCTGCCATTTCACCACAGTCCACAGCACCATTTCACAGGACTTTCCAGCCGGTGAGTAATAGTGGGTGATAGTAAAAAGAGAAAGAAATGGATACATGCATGCATACATACTGGTGCGTTTTTTGGTTTTTTTTAAATAGTGAGTATTCAGGTCCGTATTAAGGCAACGTTGTGGGCACTAAAGCTCGCTGGTGTCTCTACCTTATTCGGGGGGGCGCGTCGGCATTGCAATCTCGCGAGCGGGGGGTGTGTGGCTGCGTCAGCATTGCATTCTCGTGGGGGGGGCGGGGCTCTCAGTGGGAAAAAGGTTGGAGAACCCTGGTCTAGTACAAGGGTGGGCAACCCGAGCCAATGGAGGGCCGGTGAAGGTGCAGGGTTTTGGGATGACCTCTCAATCAGCCAATAATTATTCTGCTTAGAGCTGTGGGAGGAGTCGTTTTTAAATTGTTGATTGAAGGATCATCCATAAACCTGCATCCACGCTGGCCTGCCATGGCTCAGTTTGCCCACCCCTGGTCCAGAGGCTCATTTTGAGCTTTCTCCAACTAGTCTTTGATACAACAGGTGTACTCAAGAGTTCCTGTCCTAACAGTCACAGGATGCGAGGCAGAAGATTAACCAAGATCGCCAGATTTCAGCACCACTCCCAGGCAAACTATTCCTTCACATGGGAAAGGAGGTCTCAGTGGTGCACATGCATGTCTAATTTACAGACGCGATCTCACTCTACTTTTCCTCTTCCAATTTTTTAAACTATATTTTAGACCAGAAATGCTTCTGTACATCATACACACACACACTGTCTGCACTTACAGCAATTGCAAACTCTTAGGTTTCATTAGGATTATTACTATAAACAAGATTAAACTTAGACTTGGTGTAAACCTGCAACCCTGTCGACCCTCTCAACCGTCTTATTAACTGTCTCGACTGATACTCCTCCCCTAAGCATGGGGCACCATGACTCCTGCCCCAATGGGAATCTGTTGAATGAGCGCTCGTTGCCGTTGCAGTTGCAATAATAAGTCTACATTTCGCATGCTGCACCATGATCGGACAACATCCAGGAAGGCAAGAAAATTCAATGAGACATCGGTCTATTTTCTGTCCAACAGGAACATTGTGTTTAGCAGTGGATCGCTCAAAAGAGGTAATTAGCATTTTAAGATTTCAAAGTGTGATTGAGGTCTTTATGTATGTAGAGTAACATCTGTCAAACAGCTGACAAGCCACCACTGGCATATAGACTCTTAAAATGGTTCTCAGCTTCCTAAAGAAGGTCTGTTTCTAAAAACAAAAACCCTATCTTGTAGGTTCTCCACTAGGAAGAACAAACCAAAGAACAATTGGCGGATTTATATTGAACTCACTTGTCGACTTTCCTACATGTAAGTATAATTCTACGGCAAGCATTAAAGACTAACGGGGTTGTACTCGAAACCCTATCTGAAAGGTAAACTCTTATAGGGTTACACTTGACAGGGTTGTGCTAAACTGGGCTAGTTTAAAAATACATCTCACCGACCGTAATCTAGTTTTATTACAGGAATCTAAGTAAAAAATAATAAAAAATAAAAAAAAAAAATAAAAAAGGAAAAAAAAACCATGCAAACAAAAGCAAAGTGCAAGTGAAGACAGTGTGTATGACGTACAGAACTCTTCCAGTGATCCTTATCACAGGTAATCCAGATCGGCTCATCGGTTTAGAGCTGTGTATGGCTGTATGGCTTTTAAGAAATACAACAAGAGTGAGGAAAAACTGGTGCATTCATCCACACAGAGTACAATCCGAAATGGTGCTTCACCTTAAATGCCACTAAGCAGGCCTTCAAATATAATGGTCAAATCCTCTGCTCCTGCACTACGCCTCCACACGTCAATTACCACACATGGGGAAAAAAAAAGAAAACCAAAGACAACAACGAGTGCATTGCAGCTTCTTTTGATCATCCATAAGGACAATAGCTAGCTGAACACTTCTGCTGCATAAAGGTGTGAGTACATAACGATTAGCACCATGACATGTGGCAGAAGTGCCTTTAGCGATTATTTATAGGCAGGTAAAGCCGTTTCTTGACTGCTCTCACCAAACAAGCATATTTATTTTATTCTGTATTTTTTTCCCCCCGAAGCGCTTTGCAGTATTAATAAACGCAGGCTGCTCTCTATTTGAAGCGGTCATTAGAATAAACTGTAGTGGCTGCTATTTATTTATTCGCTCTGGCAGCAAGGATTTCACATTTAAAATGTCATAGTCCTACAAATGGCGGGGGACAAACACACAGAATGTATATATTGGTGTAGGGACGGGACAATAAAAACCCTAAAGGTATTTCTGTATGGGTTTGTCTTTGTGATACATTGGCAAATATCCGGGCAAGAGACTGCAATAAGGAGTGAAAAGTGGTGTTGTGGCTACCTGCTGTATTTACAGCTAGCCCGAGGACGCACTGCACATCGGTGCATCGCTGATGTTTATGAGTGTCCCCTTGCTTGCGTGACCCAGATTAGTATTTATGAGAATAGCGCATGAGACGTGGCAGCAGTTTATCATAGTAGGATGCAGAGCAACAACGTGAGGCCCCAGGCTGGGTGGGTGGAAGAAGCCCCTGTTTGGAGAGATTCTAAATGAATGTACGAGCATAAAACATGCGTAAAAGTTTTGATAAAGATGTCGAGAAAGTTTTTTTTTTCTTTTAACCTATTTGCAGTCGGTAATGATAGCGGCGCATGTTCTCGAAAATGTTGCGCTATTTAATGTTCACAAACAAACGCTCCCTCGTCATTAACGTTACCTACCCGACTAGCATTTGAGTCACTAAGATGCAAAATAATAAATAAATAAATAAACAAACAAAATTTTTACCATTATTCACAGAGTCTAGGAAAAACTCATCTTCCCCCCCCCTTTTTTTTTTTTCCCCTCATGAGGATAATAAGCCTTTTACAATTTCCTTAAAATTTATATTTTTAAATCAGTATTTTACTTTCAATCTATGTCTCTGGTAACAAGGTTGTAAGCAAATCACTGAAAATAAAGGAGGAAAGATTATTATAGGGGAAGCAGTTATTTCCTTCTTCTTATGATCTTCAGGAAGTTGGCATGACACAACTTCCTGTTCAACAGGAACAAATTCACAATACGGATCAACTACAGATCATCGAAAAGCGACCAAAAGAGACTTTTCCCCTCCTCAAACTTTGTCCTTTAGCTAGCTAGGTAGATATAGTTAGCTGGCTAGCTCACTACCCACAGCATTAGCGCTGTTGTGCTGTTTCACATAGCTAGCTAAGAGTTAAGATATAAGCGATAAGCGCTAAGAGGCTAGCTCATACGACAGTGTTAGCTCAGTGTCGTGTTCTGATCTCACCGATTAGATGGTATCAACAGCAGAGCAACTGAATGATTTTAGCATGTTGGATGAAATACAAGCTGTTCTCAGAGGAAATGTTTAGGATTTTTCAGCTTCCACGCATTCAACAGCGGCACTCATGTCCACGTGTATTTTTCTTTCGGATACACGTCTATAATACTGATGATGACAAAGGGGTGTTTTGTGACATCATCACTAATGGACTCCAAATTGTATACTTGTGCAGCAAATTGTGTCAGTTTACCAGAGTTTATTCTATTTAAGCCAAGGGTTCTTGAACTTTTTTACATTTAAATAAATCATATAAAGTGCCTCTGGGCAGATTTATTTCGCAAGCAGACTATTACAAAAAAAAAAGAAAAGAAAAGACAGACAGACCCATTATTTAAATGTGCCTACAATACTATTTTGCCAGAATAACATTTTTGTCTTTAGATCTTAGTTGATGCTACTCATAGTGATTTCCTCTAGCGTAACCAAATTAGAAAATCCCGAACCCCGTTTTGAGAGCCGCGGACTCATGGTGTAGTGTTAGGGTTTGGGATCCAGCCTTGAACAGCCCCTGCGTGTGTCCTAACACACTTGATTAACATTGTGCACTGAAGAACCAATGTTATGAACGTTCTTCTGGATGCAGGTTGTAATAGCTTGTTTCTACCAGAGGGGGCTCCCTTTACCACAAATGCACAAATCTCACATCAGGCAGCTTTCATCTTCATGTTAAATCCCGATGCTTCACAAACACAGTACATCAGGACACTAACTCTTGACTAGCTTGTGCATTTAGCCAATTCCTTATACTGCTATTTGCACCGCATTAAACAGATCGTTCTCTATTAAATGTGTTAAAAGTCCAAAAGGTGTAAACGTGCCATCAGTTACCTCGTCGTAGATGCTGTCGTTCCTCTCAAAGTCCCCAGGCTTCCTCGGGAGCACGTGGACATGCACATGCTGCAAGTACGAGAAAACAAAACAGGAAAAGCTTTCATCACAATCACTTCTCTCAGCCACGCTCTACCGAGCACAATATCCGCACAGATACAATACTTAATTAATTCGCAATCTGGCATGGGGCTGTGCTGATTTCGCGGCGGCAAATATTTATTTTCGCTGCTCACAAGAGGCCTACAGTAAATTCCGCCAAGCGTACGTCGGGTAAACCTTAGAGATTTGCACATGTGGGTTTTTTTTTTTTTTTTTTAACTGTTTTAAAACTTAAATTGACTTTGTCAGACGTCCTTTGCAGCTCCCCGCTGCAATATGCTGTCACAAACTCGACCATCTGTATGGGTGTTTTGTGAAACTCCGCTCTCCTTGGGTGCACATTAGTCAAGGATTTTTTTCCCCCTCTCTGTTTTGAGTCCCTGCACAACTGGCTCTTTTTTAATTAAACGAAACTTACCGTCTTGTATTCGGTGCATTATTTAGAAATGGGCTAGTGTTTATTTGTGTGTGTTTTTTTGATGAAGTTCATTTTAAGTGAAAGGACGGAAAGGGCATCCGCAGGAGCTGGTATAAATCAACTGTTCCCAGTTCATTTGCAATCAGTGATAGTTTGCAATTAAGAAAGGGAAAACATGAAATAAAAAACACGACACGTGTCGGCGAAACAGAATTTGTGACTATGACTAATGGCACTCTAATAAAGTGGGCAAGATCTAAAATCACAAAGGCAAGGTGAGATCAGGAAGTCTTGAATTCAAGAAATATAGCTTCTCGGTTCTCCTGTTGAATTCTCAAAACTCATTGGATAGGAGGCAGTTTCTATGGTAACAGCTAATTTACAGGGACTTACACGGCGGACGCTTAACATAAATATCATTGTTAAAGTCATGTTTTCTGTCAGGAAACGTTTATGGATGAATTTCGGAAGAAGGCGTCGTTCCTAACAGACAGTTTTCCGCCATGGGAAAGTCTTAAGGACTGGCCAAGTCGTACTTCCTGGTTTCTGGCTAACATAAAAACTTGTATATATA
>JAQMCW010000016.1:13843884-13854164 GCA_030068335.1 Chrysichthys cranchii | reverse complement strand
AAGCCGCATTGGTGTATAAACCGCAGGGTTCAAAGCGTGGGAAAAAAGTAGCGGCTTATAGTCCGGAAAATATGGTACTTCACGTCAGCTCTTCAGGACTCTTCAAAAATGTCCCCAGTTTTTACTGTTTTATCCAAAAAGTCAGCTACCGTCCTTCAATAAAACTGTCCCAAACGTCCCAGTCCCTGATCTCCCAGTGACAAGAAGCATGCACCGTGAAACAACATAAAAGGTTTGTAAAGAACCGAATTAAAACAGGTGCCTGTTAATTGGCTCCTGACTCCAGACAAATGAGCAAAATGGCTGCTCCGCCATTTATACTGTTTAGGTTCAATCTAGTCAGACAGGCAGACAAATGTATTTTGTCACGAACAGCTGTGCTCCTATTAAGACAGGGGGTAAAAGTGACAGAGTCTTGCAGCCAGATCTCCTAATTAGAGAAAGAGGGTTTGTTTTTGGGTTGGTTTATTTATTTATTTATTTTGCATATGTGCGTGTGTGTTTGTGTGTTTTTTCCCGTGCCTTCTGCAAGCCTGGTTCCGAAAGCGGTGCGTAATTTACCAAGAGATTCATCTTGCTTTGTGGGTTTGATGGGACCATTTTACTTCATGCTGCTTAGCATATGCTCCGTGTTGCTCTTTGCACAAAGACACACGGATGGAACCGAGGACCTACGCCATCGCCGCAGAGCTAATATTTACGTGGCCTCTGGTGAGAACCGCCAGTCCCGCACATTACCCGAGCTTCAATCAAGCGGGCTAATCGCAGGATGATTAATTTAGATCTGATTTATTTTGTGTGCTCAATTTTCCTTTAAAACATAATGGTAACGCCGGGTATCCCAGCACAAGAAACGCAGGCTAATTAATTTCCATCTGATTTGTTTCGAGCGCTTGGTTTTCATTTAAACGTCACGGTGACGACGGATGGCACAGTGCAGAGTGATGGATTTAAACTGGATTTATTTATTTATTATTTTATTTTTAAGCTTTAATTTTCTTTTACCGTATGCAAAACGGTACATTTCAGGCACGATCGGAAGAAGCCGTTTAAAACGAATCAGTTAGGTTTGGACAGCGTGAAATGGAGGAGACGGAGATCAACCAGGATTCTGCGGCAGGGAAAGAAGCCATGGAGTGTTCTCTCCGTCATCCTGTCCTTCGTAAAGGTGGCGCATTTAATTACAGAAAGGACACGTCGGGTTTATCAGCAAGCGAATCAATTACGGACGCCGACCGAGTGCGCGTGAAAACCGATTTAGCCGGAGGACCGACTCGAGCACGCTTTACCAGATATATACATCCGGCACCAGGAGGGGTTATAATACTAATTAGAGTGCACTCGAAGCAGGTTCGATAGATGTCCGGCGTGTAACAAGTACCACTCCAAACATCATCCGAATAATCCCCTGAGCTATAGACACTCTGCGAGGAAGCAAGTGTACTGCAATGACCTTCTCCACACATAAAGATAAATATGTTATGGATCCATTATGAACAGAGAGCCATTGATTTGACTACTCCATATACACACAACTGGGTTATGTTGGCAATGATGTATATATTCAGGCATTTTTTTTAATGTACTCCAGACCATCATGCTCTAGAAGCAAGATAAATGACCCTCCTAAGGAAGACAAATGACTAAATTCCTGAGTCGTTCCCCCGCTTTCTTTCTGCTAGATGGAGAATGAGGAAACCCAATTTTGCCGTATGAATACTTAGAGCACTCTTCAGTCCTCGTGTACCTTCAGGCTGAGAAGTTAGTAAAATTGCATTCATTTCTATAGAGTATGGTTTGCCCCTTTTTTTTTTTTTATTAAATTTTTTTTTTATTCAATCACGCCCTCTTCTTTTTAAACTCCCGGCACCTGATTGCAATAACGGCGGTGACAAATGGCGCGAGCGCACTTAACGTAGCAGGTGTGCTACGTGCTCAAGATAATCTGTTTTCATAAAAGGACCGGGCAGGAGTCTAATTTAGACTAAGTCCATGTGGAAAATGAGTTTATAAAATATGGAGATTAGTCCACTTGCTTGCTTAAGAAGCATGGAGAACATTAAGGGAGTCCTCTCCATTAAGGCTTTCACGCTGCCCCGAAGACGTCCCCATCGTCCAAGCGCGAAAAGAGCGAAAGACATAACACAAAGCTGCATCAAATGCACAGATTATTTCGCAGGCCATACGAGGAATGGACGCACGTTTCTTGGCCCGGGCCACGGTTCATCCGTTCAAGTGGAAAATCCCATCTGAAATCTATTTCAATTTAACCTTGTTTGTATTGACAACCTATATCATCTCATCTCACGCTCAGGGCGGCTGAGAAATTGGCCGTCGCTAAATTGGCAATAAAAATAAAGATTAAAAGAAGGTCCGCCAGAGGCGATTTTTTTTTTTTTTGGAGCTCGTGTTCTCATATTTTCACCCCCATCGAGCTCACATCTGAAAACCGCACAACTGTGTTTATTAATAATTCACACTTATTTTATTTATTTATTTATTTATTTTACTCAACACAATTTCAGGGGTCCGTCTCCCCGGACAGCAGGTGGTCCATGGAGCGGTTAACTCCTCACGTACCGCCGAAAACTTCAACTCCGACGCAAACTTCCGACCACTCCGCAGAACTTCCCAGCCCGTCGATAAGTCAAAACTCCATTTTAGGACACCACAGCCATTAGAGGCGGTGATTGAGTATGTGGGGTTCGGCAACACGGAGGAACTCGCGCCTTGCTGTTAATGCTATGACCGCAGGGTTGTTTTTCTCCACCGGAGAGGATTGATGCTACCAGCATGCACTGTGGGGCTAATGAAAATGAAGCAGATGAGACGAGAGGGAGCAAAAGCAACATTAACAACGTTGGCACAAAAAAAAGAAAAAAAAAAAAGACAACACGGAGAACCAAGCACTCCCGAACCCATCCATTAAGCTGAAGTAAATATGTTTCCTGTTTGTTTGGGGGGTATATTCCTTCATTACCTTTGTCTACTGGGCCAAATTGTGAATCCCACAGAAAATTCACAAGGAGTTTACTTCCTTATCTATGTTCATTTCTGCAAAAAAAAAAAAATATATATATATATATATATATTATATACACGCACCAGGCTGATGAATGCACCTTGAAATGTGTCGGGGTCCAATAATGGTTTCCATCACATTATTGACGTGATTTGCCACTCCTGTAATGGAATGGCATACTGGAACATCAAGGGTCTGATTCCTGCTTGAGGATTTCAGAAACTAACGGTTGTTAGCTCCTGGGATTTTCACTCACAGCGGTTTTTAGCGTTTCGAAATAGCGCTCCAGTGAGCAACACTTCTGTGGGTGGAAATGCCTTGGTGATGTTAAGAGAGGTCAGAAGAGAATGGCCAGAATGGTTCCTGTTGACAGGAAATCCATGGTAGCTCAAATAACCACTCTTTACATCTGTGGCGAGCAGAAAAGCATCCCGGAGCATGCAACGTGCCAATCCTTGAGGTGAGTGGGCTCCTATAATGAAAGACAATATCGGGTTCCAGGGCTAGCAGATAGGAAAAGGAACCCGAGTCCACGGGCTTGGCGAAACTGGACAGTTGAAGACCTTTTAAAAAAAAAAAAAAAAAAAAAAAAAAAGACTAGGTGATGTTGGAGCACGCGATGATGGTTTAATTTGAATGGTTCGGGGCGAGGGAACTCCTGATTTCGGGAACGCGGCCACCCAAGCACTCGAGCCCATCATCAGATACGGACTTCTGATCCATGAAGTACTGCTGCATCTCTTTCATTATCTAAAGGATCTGCTTTCTATCTGAAGAGGCCACTGGCGCTTATTCGAAAGCCTCTTGAAGGTAAAGGCTTTGACGAAAAAAAACCCGCTCCTGTTGCTTAGGACCCGATGCTTAGGCACATGCTAATGTAATACACGGTGAACGCGCCTCACAGTCGGATCAGGCCACGTTTACAGAGGGATTTTCCCGATCCTGTGTGGATTTGACTCATTTGCAGGGAAAGTGACTTTGAATCTTGGGCCTTCAGAGAAATTAATCAGAAGAGCGCCTCCCCACCCCCCACCCCCTGAAAAAAGCAGCCGAATGTGATGCTTTTTATGGTCATACTGTAGATATTTCGTTTGTCGACTTGACGAGTCGGAAACGGCAGATCCTGCGGCCGCGGGTCTGATTAGAGTCATTGGGATTATGGGGCCTCCTCTGGGTTCCCTGGCTTTACAACTTCTCTTGGAATTACACCATTAACATTTCAATATGACTCCCCACTTCAGGCTACAGGCAGTTCTCTCACCACGACGGCAGTAAATGTATAATTAATAAACTTCCATATGCAGTAAAAATAGGTATGTGCACATTAGGGACAACACTGTTAATGCCATTTAATCGGAAAATTAGCATCAGGGAGGGTGAGAACAGTGGGAAATACCGAAATGTACTCAACTTATTCACCGAACTTGGATTGCGAGTGTTTTGAGTAATCACTCCCAGACTGCCTCACATACTGAGTATAATTAAAAAAAAAAAAAAAAAAAAAAATTCAGATACATGAAATAAATTAAAACAACCCACTAAACTTATTAAAAATAGCCTATGTGATTACCCTCCATTGGTCTTGTAAATTAGTCTAGAAACCTGCATCAAATTAGAGAACATCCTCAGGAAATAATCACACTGATGACCTCAGAAAGACTCAGTGACCCAGTGTGATGTGGTTCATTTGAATTTTAAACGATACCCCAGCTACCCGCGGTGATCTACGGTCCTGCCGAGTTACACTGCGCCCGTAATCACAGCTGATCAGGCTAATCAAACACTGAATATTAACACCTCTGTGTTAGCGCCGCAGGGCCAGGTCACAACTGCAGAATTAAGATCGTAATCGAAGCCTTCTTCGTTGCAATCAGCACGCTACCTGCTTTCCTTCATCAGCTCTGTTCTTAACAAAGAAATGAAATGAAATGGAATGGACAGAAGTGGTCTCGTTTGTAAAATCTGGAAGAGACATGCTGGATTTGAATGAACTCCAGACGGAGTTGTTTATGGGATTATATTTTTAACGAACCATACGCTTACTGAGGAAGCAGAGACATTTATACATTTATGCTATCACGAATTGGCCCAACAGTGTGCTCATACTCGAGAGGCAAATGCTCCAGTACCGACATGTGATAATATGTGATATAAGCCGGGTGTACGATTTTGTGCTAATGAAAACTGACATGGATGACATGGAGATATTTCACGATGAACAATAGCAATCAAAGCAAAACAGACCGCAATCAGGAAGCATGGAATCAACGTGGAAGCAACCAGGGCTGCAACAAATGCTAGCTAGATCAGGCAATGCTAGCTGAGTGAAAAGTACAGCGCCTGCCCCGTACATCGCTCTTTACGATCAGCCGCCTATCAGTTATAGATTACAAAGGATTCTGACTGAGTAACAAGTAAAAAATTCTCCATTGATCACAGTACAACTTTTACAATTTGTAACAGCGCAGCCCGGTGGATGTGTGAAAAATGTAGGCCTCTGGCAAAGACTTTCATCCGAAACGCTTACTGTCTCAGTCTGTCATTCTGACCTTCACCCATAAAGATATACACCAAGCATTTTAAAAGAACTCCTTTAAAAATTGATGCGCTCCACGGATTTGGGTCCCGCAAATGAAAAACAATTATTATTTCATACAAGTTAAGCATCAGCAAGACCTCATGATAAATTTAAAGGATTTGCATTATTACTGCCTTTACCTTCACCGTCTGTCCGGCCTCGGGTCCATCCTGTTGGGAACAGAAGCGGATTAATTAGGAACGGTCTGGAATTCTGAAGTGTCCCAGTCAATAATTCAGCAGCATTTAAATTTCAAATGAATCGTGTCACCGCTGTGGCACCTCATGTATTTTAAAGTACGGTTTTACCTTTCCATCAATTTCTCATATATTTCAACATCAAGGAATTGTCACAAGTTCCTGAAAAGTTGCGAGAGCACTTAGGATTTAGACTTGGGGATCTATGAAAATGATTTGTAACTCAGAAATGTGTGAATAAGTAGGACAAAGTTGTCCCTAAATGGCATCTCAGTGGGCCAGGGTTGGTCCAAGGTTTGGCTGAGAAAGGTGGCCAGCCACACTTGATTGACAGCTGGGGTTAAAACTAGGCAACACACTTATATTCCTAATACTTCCAAATTATCAAGGTGTATCAACCCAGAACCTTAAAGGAATATCAAATGAACCTTAAAACACTGATCTCAAACATATCCTCTATGTGGTATCATTTGTACCGTGAGAAACATCTGATCAAAATCTTACCATTGACATTTCTCCCAAGGTTTTTCAGATATTTATGGGTTTAAAAGGTCCTCCGGAGGGCTTCGGGTTTAAAAATTTGTTGTTATTTTTTAAACGTTTATTCACTTGGCCAGCAGCTTTATCTAAGGCAACTTCCCACAATCTAATGTAAGCATGCGTTCTTCAGAAGGAGGGGGGAAAAAAGATGAATATATCACCCTTAAAGGTTTTCCTCTTTCCATCTAAGGAAATGAGATCTCCTTTAGAAGTCTAAGAAACTTTAACTATTAAAAACCCTTGAGGAACCTTTCTTTAACGGATGTAAAGATGCGATTAAACGACAAAAGCTATTTGGTTTGCCATTCTGAAGGACGTCTAAACATTTCCGTGTAAAACCCCAGAACAAACAGAACGACAGACCATAAATGTAGACCATTCTACGAGTGTGAAGCTGCACTTTAATTAAAATAAAAAGTCCCATGAAGCGCTCTTTGGACATTTCACCAAAGGGTTCTTTGAAAACTCTTCTTCACCAGCTCTTTACTATTCACTAACCACCCTTAACACTCTTTGGTTTGTCACATGGGGAAACATATAAAGGTTCCATGTAGAACAAACAGACATCTTAAGCAAGCTATCCAACGAATCCTTGAGGCACCTTTTTTTCTAAGCGTGTAGAGCTGTATTATAATAAACGAAGAAAAAAACAAGGACCATTAACTACCCTTAAGGGCTCTTTCGGATGTCCCTCTGGAAGAACTTTTAAAGGTTCAATGTAGAGCCCTAGAACATACAGAAACCCTTTGACCATTTGGTGAGCTACCACCAACTACCCTTCCAGGCTCTTTAAATTGCCCCCTCTGGGAGAGGTTAGAACTCTTGGACAAATAGAAGCAGAAAGACATGGGTGAGCTCACCAAACAACCTTGAATAGAAAGATTCCCTTTGGGGAAACTGTGGAAGGTTCCATGTAGAGGCCTAGAACAAATCTAAACCCTTTAGCTAGCTATCTAAGAATCTTTGAGGAACTTTTTGTTTTGTTTTGTTTTGTTTTAAGAATGTGGAGTTGTACTTTTAATAAAAGAAACATTCCATCAACCCCCTGGAGGGCTCTTTGATTTGTCTATCTGGGGTCTATCTCTTTAAAGGTCCATGCAGAACCATAGACCAAATACGAACCCTTTGGTGAGCTGTCAAAAGAACCCTCAATGTCTAGAGCTCACTGACTTCAAATCACCAGTGCAGAACCTTAACCACAGGGCTACCAAGGTTGTGACAGAAATCAGAGCTAGAGCCTCCACTGGGTCACAGAAAACACCTTTGATTCTTTTCATTTCCCGTACCTTTGTTGTTTGTTAGAAGAAAATAGAAGAATTCCAGCATGGAACCCTTTTTTTTCCTTTTTTTTTTAAAATTGGGAACTGTGGGTACCGTGCAGCCTGGGACAATCTGCTGAAAGCAGACACATCTAATCTCCAATCTCGTCGCATTGCCTTTGAGTGAAGGAATATTGATTATAGCCTTTCGTCAGATAAGTGAAATGATTTTCTTTTGTCAGGCTGCACAGCACAGTGGGAGAGAAGCCATCTGGAATTAGCATAAATATCAAAGGTTATGCAAAATGAAGGTACTATCTCTGTCTGTATGTCTGTCTGTCTGTCTGTCTGTCTGGTGCACTTGTGAATACATTATTCCAGCAGGTGGTATTCTCCTGTTAGTTCTCCGTGCATGGGAAAATACCTAACGCTGTATTTTAACAATCCCTTGTCTGTATAACACACAGACAGATATAAAAGAACACCAGGCAGGCGTTTTTCAAAATTTGAATTCTCAAACTTGTTAGCCTTGTTAGCTCTTATTTCTTATTCACTGTTTTTCTGTCTTCTTCTTTGTACTCCTTCCAGTGACTGCTTCCTCCCCTCAAGATTCACGCTGCCACTTGGAAAAACGTGAAACGCAAAAAGCGCTCTCTAGAGGTTTGTCCATTCTGGGCTACTGTAGTCCCCCAACATGGCAGCTCCATAGAGGTGGACCCGCTCCCTATGTAGATATAAAGGGCTCATCCTGAGCTCATGAAAACCCAGTGATAGGTGTAGTAATCACAGTTACAGGTGTGATTATACACTAATTAAAACGATACTTTAATAATAAATCCCGTAAGTATGTTATGAAATATGCACTCCATTTCTGCTAAGAGCTACCCTTAAACTCCAACATCATGGACTTTTAACACTTCTTTGCTAAATCTGTGGAAAATGGGGATGCTTGTTCCATGGTAACAGAATCCATTAGTCAGACCATTATCACTGATGGATTCTCGATTGTAGACTAAAAAGACAAGGAAATGAAGGGGGGAAAAAAGTGGTTCCATAACAGCATTAGTGTCGAATAAGGAGGGGTGGCAGACTTGTTTTCCGTGTTACACGTAGGTGATTAGATTTAAAAAAAAAAGGGAAAAAAAAGAAAGAAAGAAGAAAAAGAAGATGGTTAGACCAGTAACATTTCCTTTTAAATAAGTTAGTTAAGTACATTTTCTAGGGTTACAAAATAGAACTGAAATAGACGTCATTGAGATATATAAGCCATAAATATCCACAAAATCCAACCGGATTAGATCATGATTCTAAAGTTATCTGGTGTGTTATATTAGAATATTTATTGAGCCAGTCCTGGCTTGCTTGCTTGCTTGTCACCGCTGGTGAAGAACAAAATGGTGAAGGATCAGCAAAAGCACTGATCATGCTTTCTTCAGTGTGAGACTTTGATGTTTACCTGAATGGTGATGGTCAAGGAGGAAGCACTGAAGTGTTTCTCTACAGCATCGGCCACTCGCTGTGCGGTGCTGAACAAATCCGACAGTTCATCGGGCCGCAGGTCACGGAAACGCTCGACCAGCCTTACGGGACACACTAGCACATCTACAACAACAATCAGTCAAGGAAAAGTACCACCCGTGTGCTCAGAGGTAAGCCATTCAAATCGTACTTAGTCTGGAGAAAATGCTTCAATATGGCGAGTCTTCTTTGGCATTGCTGAAAATTTGGTTTCGAAACAGCTGCGAATTCCTTTAAGCCCTTGTAACATTTGAAAAAGTTTGAAATGTTCAAAAATACCAGACATGGTACTGATTGAATCACGTTCATGAATTGACAATTAATTTAATAAACGGTATACACGTTGGTCGACATGGTAATACTTTCAAGGTGACCTCACAGGTCAATATTTTTCAAAACACTGAGAGAAGAAAAAAAAAAGTAAAGCCAGAAAAATAAACGGAGAACAGACTTTTCATCTTCCTGTAATCTTCAGGAAAGCCGAGATCCTTCTTTTCAGCTGTTGATATGACCTTTTCAGTGCTGAGGTAGTGGCTTTGCCTGAATGTTGACTAAAAGTTTAATGGATGAGTCACAGAAAAGAATCTTAAAGGTTTGAATGGAAAAAACAAACAGACCTTGTAAGTATTCTTATGGTTATACTGCAACGTACAGTGTAGTTACAGTAACCTGGAACCTGAAGAAAACGGTTATTTTCAAACAATTGTAAACAGGTTATTTAGCTGAAACATGCTCATGGGTTGTTTTGAATGGCATGCTCCCTGTGATTAATACGTTTCATCATAACCTTTATTTTTGTAATGTCGGTGGGATACAAATTAAAGGTCTACTTGCTGTCAGTTAAATTACTAGTATTAGCTTTCCCATTTGCAAGCTAGCTCTCAAACCTTTGTGCTTGAAATGTAGATTATATCTTAATAATCTTCTTTTTATTTCTTACTCCTCTATTTTGAGGAAACATGGGATCTCCGTCCACTGCTATGCTGATGAAAATTGACGTATTTTTCGTTTAATGATGTACCGAATGTTCTCTATAGGTGAAAGATCTGGACTGCAGGCAGCCAATTCAGCACCCGGACTGTTGTAATTGCTGCAGTGTGTGGTTTTGCATTGTCCTGCTGAAATACACAAGGCCTTCCCTGAAATAGACGTCGTCTGGAGGGGAG
>JAQMCW010000016.1:13775648-13789209 GCA_030068335.1 Chrysichthys cranchii | reverse complement strand
AGTTAGCGAAGAAAAATCTATAGATAAGCCGCATTGGTGTATAAACCGCAGGGTTCAAAGCGTGGGAAAAAAGCAGCCGCTTATAGTCTGGAAAATACGGTAGTCTGAAAATGCAGGTTTATTACAGGACCCTTCGCCAAGTGCGTCACTTTTTATTTCATTGTAACCCAAAGTGGACGAATACCACCACCATTCCCCCACTGCTGTGTGTGAAATTTCCAGGAGACGAGCAGTTTCTGAAAGACTCAAAATGGTCCATTTGGTACCAACAGCCATGCCATGCTTGGCATTATTTGGGCTCGTTCCAGTTCCACACACAATGTCAGTGTCTGGCCTGAGAATGGTTCGCCACCCAAATAACATCCAGGTGGTCTCTTTCCAATGATAGATCAGGTGACAAATTGTTCCTAGCACAGCCCTTACACCGACCAAGTAGATCTAGATGATCTCTTTCGCAGATAAAACAGGCCACATACAAGGCAGATCTGCATAAAACATATATCAGGCATTGGTTTTTCGTTTATGCGTACCCGAAAAAGTAATAAAATTTCAGGTTCTTCAGCTCTCACGAACACAGAGCCAGATTAATAGGCAGAACGGGGCAGGACTTAAGAATACAGACGCCTTGACATGATGACACATGAATTCTCAATTTCCCATCGACATACTTTACGGAAGAAAAGTGTTTCAATCTGTGAGCAGAAGAACCAGGACGATATCTATTCTGGTGGCCCGGGTCAGGCCCTTGGTCACTCTCATTGAAAAGTCATTATCGTACCAACCTCGCCATGTCAGCCAAATTATATCGCTTAGAGAGAGAGGAAGGCTGAGATAGAGACGTCTTCGTGAAAGATCATTCTTGGAGCTGAAATTGGGTTTGACACTGCAGTCACCGTCAAGATCATCCTACAACCTCGAAAACTATCCTGTCAAACTTGTGGCTCTGTTTGGAATCCCAATCAATCTATAGACAAGTGGATTAAAACACACACACACACACACACACACACACACACGTATAAGCCTCAACAATAAATCTGAACTTGATCTGGCTTCACGCACTGACAGCTGGAGTGGGGTACGAGTCTGAAAACAGGTGTTGAAATGTCATCAGCAAGAAAAGACCACTTAAAGTGCAGCCTGAGGTGTGCTGCTAATAGACAGACGGAGATCCCTCATGGCAAAAGGAAATTTAAACAAAGATCTGACATGGACTGAATTCCCGAGCCTTCCTGTTTCAGAGAGTTATAGTCTGTTTTTGAAGCGATGGCGCTTTTACCAGGGTCGACTACAACAGAAAAAACATGGCAAGTTAAGACCTGACACTAACCTAAATCCAAACCCAGACCTATTGCACTTTTCATTTTAAGTCCCCAAACCGTCATCTCAATCCAGTGTATATTGCCCTTGCTCTTGTTCTGGAGGCCATCCTTCACACCACATCTACTTCATGTTATGCAGTTGAGGCAAGTTAGCCATATTCCCGAATGTACGTCTGTCTGTTCTTCAGATGCTGCGAGAGCTCCAAGCTCCAGGAAAGAAACAGGAGGAGGAGGAGGAGGAGGAGGAGGAGTGCTACAGCGGCTGCAGTGGAAGCAAACGGATGAAGTGCTGATTTAAATGTCATGTGAAAAGCAGCTGCTAAGGGCTGAAGCAAAAGAGCTCCTGACACAGGAACAAAGCGAGATGGAAATTGCCGTTCGGGGCTCCACTGGTGCTGGTGGTGGTGTCAGTGTAGAAAGGGCTGAGGCACGGGCACACAAATCAACACACACACACACACACACAAAAGCGCAAAATCCTGCCAATGCTTTACCACAAAAAGAGAGCTCTTTCCCAACCCACAGGCTTTATATCTCAGCCAATCTGTTCATTCTGCTTCACGGTACCCACATACTGCTACATGAAGAGCATGGATCGCAATGCCAAAAGAGTTTCTTGAAGAGGAGGCTAGTTATACGCTGTCTCAAAAAGCTCAAAAAGATAGCACCTTCTACAAAGCAAATCCGTGCTTCCCGAACGTCGGTACTGCAAAGATCCCAAATTATATCCACGGCGCCGATCCAAAATAAACGCCATTGGGTCCGTTCTCCGGTGTGATTTTATTTTATACCTGCATTCAGAGAAGCTCTCGAGCTGTCATCAGGCATTTCTTTCAAATCTCCCTAGGCTAAGACGATCTGACTTTCGCTCCAACGATTGAGGCTTTGGTTCCAGACTCCCAATGCCAAAATTAAAAAAGCACGAAAAGTGCTTGGGTATTGGGATTTGGAATGGTTTACCAGCTCTTGACGGGTCTATACGAAGAAGATGGCGCCTTTTCAAACTTCACTCATTATTGTGCTAAAAAGGAAAAGCTCAGCAGCAGGCTTCCAAGGCTAAAGGGATGACTATGAATGAGAGGATTTATACCCATTTACATGAGTGGAACTGCAGTGGATGGTATCAACTGGTGTTTTCAAGAGTTTCCAGAAAGCTTAACGTGGTCTCACCACATGAATAACTTCTCAAGTTAAAGGAGGTCGGGAAACTGTCCGACATGCCGTCTATATTGTATCCTGACAGCATCAAGGACTGGTATAAGACCTCTATCAACCTGTGGCCTTAAAGACCTGAATGAAAGAAAGAAGAAAGCTGTTTCTGATCAGCTACACAAACATCTACTTGAGTAGGAAGGGGTTGAAACTCAGTGTTTCCAGCGATGAATTGCTTCCTCTTTCAGTGTACGCCAATTGGTCTCGCAGTATCCAGGAACGGACTCTGAAACACACACGACGTCGGCTAATAGCAGCGCTAGCACAGTGGGTATAAAGGGTACTCCATTCCACAACCTTGTTTTGGTGAAGAGGCTTGTGTTCTTTGGAGAACCTCACAGTTATATCACTGGGAGCTTAATGATCCGAGTGGAACACCCACGGTGAGCAGATCTGATGGGAGTGTTCTGACACAGAGCGATCCTAAAGACCTTTGCGAAAGGTATGAAGAAGACCAAGTGTTTTATTATTTAAACAACTGGGATTTGGAATGTTTCCACCTCTCGACGGGTCCGATAAAATATTCCGAGGCAGTACGAAGAAGATGATATCCTTCACCATTCATCTGCTATTGTGCCAACAAGCAAAACTCCATCAGCGAGATTCCAAGGCTAAGAAGATCACCGGGGATTATAGGATTTACAACTTTTTACCTCAGCGGAGCTGCAGTAGATGGTATCACAGTTTTTGAGAGTTTACAGAAGACTTAGCATGGTCTCACCACATGAATACCTTCTAAGGTTACAGGATTTCAGCAAACCGTCAGACATTCTGTTTTATCAAGTATTCTGATTGCATCACGGCTTAGTATAAGAGCAACTTCTGGGCTCATAAAATTGTAGAACGTTCTGTCCACTCGGTTACACGGGAAGATGCCTTAGTAGGACCCAGATGAATCTCAACCTTTTGAGCGATTACTTGCTTTTTCTTTCAATGTAAGGCAATTAGAATCAAAAGTCCATGGGCAAACAGACCATGGAACAGCTTTTACCCTGAGGCAAGAAGTGTGCTAATAGTAGGGTTATCACAGTAGTTACCACATAAGCTTCATACCATGACTGTATTGCAGTGAAGGGGCTTGTGCACATTGCTAAACCTCAGGTCTATCCTTTGGAAACAAATCTGAGGAATGATTTCAGACATGGTCGTTCAAAGCATGGTCCTAATGACCCCCCCAATTATGGCTACAAAAAGGAATAAATGGATGCTGCCAAGATTGGGGCTACCAGGACTAGGAACCAGGTCTGGGAGTGTTCTCCATAGGAAAGTGCCTGGTAACAGGGCTACCCATACAACCCAGTCAGGCTCAGCCCAAAATGGTGTGGGCTAACCAACTGCAAGATGAAGGGTTGGACTCATCATGGGAGCCAGGCCTGGAGGGTTTGTCTCCCAGCAAGCACCTTGTAATGGGGCCACCCACATAACAGGGTTGAGCTTAGCCCAAAAAGGCAGCATAGGAACCAGATTGTGAAGGGTGCGAATCAGGTGCCATGCCAGTTGGGCGGCAGTCTTCAACAGACTAGACCTCTCGGTGAAAATCTACGTCTGAAACAATGTGGTTCCTTGAGAAAACCAGTGCAGAGACGCACTGCCACTCAAGACCAATACTAGAAATTGTTCAGAAATTGCGTATTTTCAAATCCTGTAAGTATTTTATACCTGAGGTTCGGCCTTCGTCATTAATATTGTACTCCCTTCCTCAAAGTTAAAATTGCAAAGTGTACTTGAGGCAAACCATGCTCATCAGGATATCGCCTTGGACGCAGAAGCTGCTAATGTACCCACATCTGACCGGTGGTGTATAAAGTAAATGTGTTAGTGTTTATCGTTGTTGAAGTGATTAAGCCCTGACACATGGACTCCCCACCGTGTCACGGTGGCCTCTGAGCAAAAGCTCATTAAACTTTATCCATTGTAATTTCTCCAGTTGCACGGAGCTCATTTACTTAATGTATGAGGGCCATTAGTTACCTCCAACACAACACGATGAACCAAACAACGATATAGAAAAGTTCATTAAGATGATATTTCAAGGGAATCATTACGGGGCATAAGTTAAGGATCCATAACACTTTTGATGATGTTAAATGAGGCTGTACTTTGTGGCAAAAAAAAAAGAAGAAGAAGACTTTATTTAGAGGTTAAAGGGAAATTACAGAGGGCAAACAAAGTGAATCAAACTGCTATTAAAAAGCTGAACTTTGCTGCTCTCTTGCCACGGTTCATAGCCTAAATGAGAATTCCCAAATATGGGTACAAAGTTATTATTATAATTTTTTTTATTATTATTTATTTAAGAGCGCACCGATCCCTGTAGTAAATAAAGAACCTTTTAGCACTCGGGTTATGTAAAAATGGTGAGGTACTAATGACTCGAGCAAACATTTCACAATTCACAGGAGTCATCAATTAATTGTGCAAAAGTGCTCCGTAATTACTGATCAAAGTAGACACTTCAGCACACGTACACACACACACACACACACACACACACACACACACACACACACACACACACACACACACCTGCAGCTCTGATGAACTTTAATACAACACCTACATGCCTCCTGGTCTCGCCTGTTCATCAGTTAATTTAGGACTTAATGAGTTGGTGAGGCAGTAGACTTGCCGTGCTCTCTCTCGAAGGAGAACAAATACGTGTAAAACAGGTGTGCAATACCAAAGATACATCAGCATCAGCTTATTGTTTCATATTTGGGGGTTGAGTTTTGCTTCTTTTTTTGTTGTTGTTGTTGTTCTTTTTTCATACCCGAAAGAAATTTCAGCATAATGTCCGAAAAGAGATCTGGGGCCGTTATTGCCTCACGAGGCTTGGAAGTCACTTTCCAGAGAATTCAAGAAACAAATAAATAAATACTGTAATACCCGCCCATTCAAACGACCCCGTCACTGTTTTCCTCCCCTGGAATGAACCAGTTTTAACCTTGTGTGACGAGGAGTCTAATTCTTGTCTGAGAAACGCCACGGATAATTAGCGTCAGCAGCACGGGCTGCCGTGGAGGGGTGTCATTAATTTGGAGCAGAGAACAGAATTGCCAGCGCTGCAGAATCACCGAGAATGACTTTCAGCTTGATGCATATGCTCCGTCCCAAATGGTGCACTTGCAGTTGTCTACGCAGCGAGTCCCATTTCTAACGCTGGAGGACGAAAAGGTACTCCCGAATTATTTTTGCTTAGCATTATTACACCCATGGTCCAAGGAGGAAGAAAAAAAACAGAAAGAAAAAAAGGGGAAAAAAAGAATGGAATATTCAGATTCATTTCTTTTATTGCCGTCTAAGAGTCGACCACAACAAACGTAGCACGTGTAACAGTATCAAACCCAGTGATTAGTCAGTCTACTCAATCATGTCCTTTCTAATAAACTTTTTTCTTTTCTTTTTTTTAAATAACCCCACAGGCCTGCTTTCTGCCTCTGATTGACTCAGAAGACAAAACTTTCATTTAAAAGCATATTAAAATAAGTTTGACCCCTGGCTAATGTCGAATGATTAACAGCCTAAGTATATAATTCCTAACGAACAAACTCTGGCTTGTATAAATAATTGACGACCATGGCAGTTGCCCAGGGCCACTGGAACGTTTCTGAAATTCCAGCGGCGTTTATCCATACAAAACTACGAATACGATCTTATGAACAGTCTGTATGAATTCAAGCGGGCCGGGGCGACACGGATATATTCATGCATTTTGTACAGATGACGTTTCGAGAACTGATCAAACCTTCACTTGGATAATTATTTATTACATATTTATAAGGTACGTTTCAGCAGACTTACAGCTAAAGACTACAGAGTAAAAAAAAAATTTAAAAATAAATAAATATCATAGTTAATCTTTGCCTGATGATAATCCAAAAAAGTAGTTTTGCCCTGGATTTTTATTGATGTAAATTTGTCTACTTAATAAAACCACTGCAGAGACCGCTGAAAGCCTAACCTACCTCAAACAACTATCAACATTCGGAGATATTTCTCTGTAATTCCGCTCCTAAGATTTCACATAAAGTGGAACCTTGATCCATTCCGAGACTCTGTATTATGGGTTCTTGTGTGGCAATAAAACAGAATAAAATTAAAAATCACCTTAATTCTAGAAAAATAAACCTAAATGAAATAAACAGATGATTTTAAGGCACGTCACCTTTGTGGTGGAGACGTAGTCGCTGGTGGAGGTGGACGGTGGCGGAGGGATATGGTGGCGCTTCTCATGTTTTGTGATTCTTTCTTTCTTTATTTCAACTCTTATAGGCTTAGGCTTCTTACTCTCACTACCATTTCCACTTTCTTGAGACCCGTAATGAAGCTTATAGAGCAAAAATGCAGAGAAACAACGGAAAAAATGCGTCAAAAGCGTTCACACCGTGTTCGGGCCGTGAGGCGTGGGTTGGCTGCTTGTACGTCAGTCGAGGTTTTGTTCGTCGGGAGGTACAACATCTCTTCAGGAATTTAGTTCGTACGTCGATTTGTTCGCCATCCGACTAGTTCGCGAGCCGAGGGTCCGCTGTATGCAGGTTATCTTTTTTGTTCTGAATATATATATATATATATATATAGGATATATATATAAACAACAAACAAAAAACAAAAAAAGCCCTGATTTTAGTGCATGTTTGTGTTTCTCCACTGTAGTTCGTTGAATTATGTGACTGAAATGAGCAGAGCTGAAATTCTTCTTTCAAGCTACCAGGTTTCGCATGTTATGGCGGACAAAACCAGGTCAACATACACTCTCCCGAGTCTTGATATTAATTCTCCCATACTCCCATCTCCCATAAAACGCCGTAAACGCCACAAAGCTGAGCTCTTTGTTTTTAACGAGCCTGTCCATCAAGTCGCCGCGAAATGCCTCAAAAGGAGCAGCTCTATCTCCAACAAGCCGTCCCAAGTTCTTTGTCTGTCCTCTCGACTTCTGAAAGTTATTCGGAGATCACGCGCCGATCTGTGTGATAGATAGAGCCGGGGGGACTGATTAATTTCGTTCAGCTGCTAGGCTGAGGGATGAGGACGCATAACCGCCTGCCGTGTGTGTGTTTCCTTTTCTGGTGGATCGGGTTAGCATCAACAAGCGCTAAAACATCATTAAACATCTCCTGTCATCCTCCATCTGTTAAGCATTTATCCAGCCAGAGCGAGCGAGGAGAGCTTTTCTGGAAATATATTGCTACCTGGCAAAAAAAAAAAAAAAAAAAGAGGGAAAAATGTGAAAAAAATACGCCTTTACCTCTTTGCTTAGCGACTCAGGCATAAAAAAATTCCCTCTAAAGCCCCGGCTTTTGGAATACACACCGCTAGAACTGCCAGGAAGGCAGAATAATATCCTTATAGATCTGTATCATGATTGTGGCTTGTTCATAACAAACCTCTCGGCTACAGCACTGTGGCTGCTGACAACAGGCCTATTCCCTACAGACGCTTTAAAATTCAATTTTCTTTATCTTGCTTGCCTCAACGTTATTGTTTTGCATTAGGATCGCCCACACACACACACACACACACATACACACAGAGCCACCAAATACCTGCCACCCGCACAGGGGCCATTTCTCTTGATAGCCCATCAGTGGTACCTGAGTATCATCAGGGGAAGAAAAACCTCTCTGTGTGTCTCATTATAATTCTCATTTTCTCATTCGAGCTCTCTAACTTTACCCCTCACTCCATCTCTCCGCTGTGTATTTCCTCAACTTCCTCTCCTGTGTTTCTCTCTCTCTCTCTCTCTATTTCTCTCTCTCTCTCTCTCTATTTCTCTCAAGACGATAAACCACCAGCTTGTTCCTCATCCGCTCTCGGAAAAGCTGTAAATACGAGAGGTCGACGCCGGGTCAAAGTCTCACACGTGGACCGATCTTTCATTCTGTTCGGGATATTTTTCCTTGAGGTCATCTCGAGGGGTGAGCCCGTGCGACAGGGACCTCCGACCTCAGCACCTCGCTACTCAGGTAAACTTTTTTAATGAGCCAGACGCCAACTCGGGGCGCCCGTTTGCCAGCTGAGGCTCTTTATGAGAGTCCATAAAGTTCCCAGGTCGTATCCGGGTTGTTTTGCGCGATCGTACGTGCAAGGCGCGCGCGCTCGGAAAAAGAAGCGGCGAGCAGAAATTCAGGATTTTAAAAAAGCATATAAACATATGAAAGGAATACTGGAACATTTGGGATTTTTTAGTACATAGGTTAAAAATCGTCAAAGACAAAAATTTCTATCTATGTCAGAGTGTTTGGATTTCTTTTTTTTTTTTTTTTCCCTTTTAAACACCCCCAAATGTACACGCGTATCCTTTACACGTCTTGGCTTTCTTTCCGCACTCCATCTTGTGTCGTTTAGCCTCTCGTTCTCTCTGGTTACTAGCATGTCTCCTCCCGTCTCTCTGTAATGCATTAGTCGCTGCTCTATAACCATCTGCTCTGATGTTCTCTCCACAGAAATGTGGATGCGAGAGAGAAAAAAAAAAAGAAAGAAAGAAAGAAAGAAAAGAAAAAATATTTCATCGTAATTTTCTGCCACGAATCCGGGTCTCACTCCGGGGGCCTTCCCTCGCGAACCCCGCTTTCCTGCGCCGCCATTTATTAGAGCTGTGTACCAGGCAGAACACTCGCTAAAGATAAATTGAAACAGTATTCATTAAGAAGTTACTGACCCAGTGTCGGAGGCGGCGTCATTTATAAACGAGCAAAGGCTAAATATGTTCATGTTGCTTTCATTTCCGCGGGGCGCGAACGGTCATCATTGCACCACCCGGGCGGCTGATGTGATATTAAAACTGTTCTTTTTCTGTTATGCACACGGTACCCATGATGCATCCTTCCAAATGATCTCCTACATTTATTTCTACTTTTCTCTCAGTTAAAAAAAAAACTCTCGCTCTCTCTCTCTCTCTCTCACACACACACACACACACACACACACACAGACATTTTTTTCTGGCCCTCTGTAACGTTCCTGTGAGACAGTTGAAAGCTTGACACAAGTGTCTCCCTTTTCTAAGCCTTAGCGCATCTCTTCTGTACTCCTTCCCTCCCTCCCTCCCTCCCTCAACACACACACACACACACACACACACACACACACCCACACAGGGTTACAACATCTTTCCCAAAACCCTCTTCAACACCTGGCAGGGAAAGAAAACCTTCGAAAGCAGAAGCTGCGTTCCTCCAGAACCAATGTGACAGGTCCCGCCATGTTGTTGTCACATTAATCATTTCCATAATCACGTCTGCGATAAACTTTTTATTTATTTTTTTTTTCATTTTTGGAGAGTAGGGGGGGAGGGGAGATCAACATTATTAGTGAGCCAGCTGTGGCTGACTGGCTCGCTTGGCGAGGACGTTAACAATGCTCAGACGCACGGCAAACTGTCAGACCTAAACCCAGACGCGTACTATTAGAGATGTTATCGGCCTTGAGTTTGGATATGTAAATGTGCACACAAACACACACACACACACACACACACACACACACATGCGTGCGCACGCTCGCTCGGGCGAGGAGAAGGAATGCGAGGGAAGCGAGCAAGTCAGGAGCAGACAGTGTGGCATTTCAGATCCAAGTTTAAATGCCTCAGCAGATCGCTATCAGCGTTTGGAAGGGATATGCCAGGGAGACATGAGACAATGAGATGCTCACGGCTAATGTAGTGCACTCAAACGTGTGTATGAAAGGCCTGATGCGTGTGTGTATGTGTGTGTGTGTGTGTGTGTGTGTGTGTGTAGTTAAGGAGCCATGTAGTGTGCAGATTAGGGCTTTCAGTGTTTACATATTAAGTACGGAATGAAAGACTCGAGGCAGTGCGGTAAGTCTCGGACCACAGCACATCGCCAGTGGGTCAAATGTGGTGGGGTTTGTTTTGTATTTCAATGAGGATGAGGTCATACTTTTATCAGTTTGTTGTTAAGTTACAGGAGCTATAAACGGATCGTCCCTCAGCAGACGGTCTGAAAACACTAGCAGTCTGAAAAAAGTATTCATGGGCAATGATGATAGAAACGAAGCTGAGAAGGTTTCTTCAGTCATATTTATAAACAGGACACGATTACAGTGAACCCCCAAAATATCGCGGTTCACCCATGGCGGGTTCGGCACATTGCGGATTTTCACATTTTGATTCGCGGAATTTTTTTGGCTTTCGCGGGACTCTGGAATATAAAATATAAAATAGATATTTTTTAAAAAAAATGTTCATTCAAACATTAAAAGAACATTTAAATCGTAATAAAACAGTATGCGCTGTATTTCATCAGCGGATGAATACACAGCGGAGGTGTACGCCACTTCCGCTTCAGCTAGTAAACAGGAAGTGACCTCAACAGCAGTAAGTACACATGTAGGATTTTATATGTTGTTAAAATGACGTATGTTTAAGAGTGTAGAAAGTGTTTAAGAGCATAGGACGTGTTTATAAGAGTGTAGGAAAGGTTAATAAGAGAGTGGAAATGGTTTATAAAGCCTTAATATATATATATATATAATTAATAAAATTAATGTGACGGCGCTACTTCGCGGATTTCACCTTGCGTGGGGGTGGGGATGTAGCCCCCGTGATAGGCAGGCGTTCACTGTATTATTATGATTTTTTTCTAATAAATGTTAGCCAACAAGCAAGACGAGAAAAAGCTAGCTTTCTACGTTTCATTAAAATGCTATGATGTGTAGTAAACAATAATAAACTTGGTCAGCAAAGTTGATATTTGGTGTGACGACCCTTTGATTTTGTTTTGTTTTTTCTTAAATAGTAGTCTCAGGTACAATTTGTGCAGTTTCATGAGTGAATCAGCTGGACGTTTTATTGAGCATCTTGGAGAACCTGCCACAGGCCTTCTGCAGACTTCGTGCTTCGTCTTTTATTTTATTCTTTTGCGTGCCCAACCCTAGAGCCTTAATTATTTTATTGTATTAATTTTAATTTTATTTCATTTATTTGATTAGATTTTTTTTTTTTTTAGTTTCTTTTCTTTTCTTTTATTGATTGATTTTTTTATTTTATTTTATTTTATTAATTTTTATTTTATTTTCATTTATTTGATTAGATTTATTTTGATTTTATTTTTTCAGTGTATTTTCTTTTCTTTTATTGATTGATTATTTTATTTTATTTTATTGGTTTTTATTTCATTTCATTTTGTTATTTTATTTTATGTCATTGTTCTGAAAAGTGGTCTCTCACTTAACATATCACTTCCTTTACTGACATACAAACACTTTTTACAAATACAAATTATTCTTGTGTGGAAATATAAAATTTCGGAATGCAGAATTCAGCAAATAAATATATATAAAACAATTTGCACTAAAATAAAATAAGGTGACTAAGACTTTTGTACAGCACTGTGTATGTATATATATATATGAATGGCGTATATACTTTGTTCCTGGCCTGCTGTGCAATTATGCACTGCTGCAATCCTTGGGGAGTTTATTCATGCATGCAAATCATATTCGGCTGAAGATTTCAAGAGGACACAGTGTGCAGAACAGTTATACAGTAACCAGAACCAGCTTCAACGTATCTTGGCATGGATTCTCCGAGTGTCTGGAACTGCACTGGGGGGACGAACACTGTTTTTCCCATAAAAAAATCCCATCCGTTTCTTCCTCCCTCCCTCAGTTCAGTGTTTTGATGATGTTGGCGGAGAGCGCTGTCTAACACATCACTCCCATCGGCATTCAGTTGGGGTGAGATCAAGTGAGTGTGAAGGCATATAAATTTACATCAATTTCATCCTGATAAAAGTATTCCGTGAGACCTCCTCTCCTGCAGGAAGGGGGCGGGGTCACCCTGGAAGACGCCGCTCCGTCCAGAAGACTTTCCGCCCATTGAGAGCGGAGACTTCTTCCAAAATGGTAAGATACATCTCGGAAGACAAAACACCCCCTATAACATCGCCATATCTGATGTGTATCGGAGGATGTGCTTTTCCATTTTCACCCAGATTCAAAAAAGGATACCTGGCAAATCACTGCATATCAATACTGCGTCTCAGTTTTTTTTTTTTTGTTTTTTTTTTTTGTTTTTTTTTTTTAGCTGTTTTCTCTTACGTAGCAATCCATTAGCCCTGATGTCTCTCAGGAATCCGGGCGAATCCGAAGACAATATAAACGTCACACTTCATACCATTCTCCCGGAGAGGGAGAAAAAACCAAACACAGTCCATAAGGCGTTATTTAGGAGTTAATCAAATTTGCTAAGTGCAGGTCAGAATGCCACCTATTGGTGAGGAGAGCCTCATTTCTGACTCTCTATCCCACACACACAAACACACACACACAACGTCAAAAACCCCCAATAAAAACAGATGATGTTTAAATCCACAGGCAAAGTAGCCATCAATCTTGATGTTCTCCTACAACCACAAATTATTTGTATTGTCTCAGCCCATTAGTCTCCCATCCCTCTGTCTGTAGCTAGCCAGCCACACACACACACACACACACACACACACACGCAAAACAGTGTCTCATTAGCTCTAATCAATACCAACAGACCAAAAACAGGGCTCATAAAGCTTACACCACACCCACACCCACACGCTCTGAGAAACACTCACACATTTTACTGAATTTCCCTCTCCATCCATCTCCCACTCCTTCCCTTCCCTGAACACACACACACTCACACACGTACATGAAAATCTTTCCTTGCTCATTTTCTCTCCTTCTCTAGAAGTTCAGATCAGCTTTGCTCGCTTGCTTCTGCCAGGAACAGTAACTGTGAGTCACGCTCGCTCTCCTGCTCCACGTAGCAGGCAGCCTTCCACCGAAAAGAACAAAAGCCCACTCCACACAAGTACTCCAGAAACTGATAGGGACCAAAGCAATGACCGGGGAACCTAAGACCGCCTGTGGAAAAGCGAGAGCTCGGTGGTTAAAGCTTTCGTGCCAGTGAGTGGAAGGTTTCAATTTTAGAAGTGCAACAGAGCCACTGAGAGAACCTTGAAAAATGAACTCAAAGGCTGGGGGAAGTGGAGGGGGGGGGGGGGGGGGGGGGTAAAAAATGGGAGCGTGAT
>JAQMCW010000016.1:13748340-13763002 GCA_030068335.1 Chrysichthys cranchii | reverse complement strand
AAATGTACTACATAAACTTACAGTACATTTTTAATACATTAAAAAAAAAAAAAAATATATATATATATATATATATATATATATATAATTTTTTTTTTTGTTTGTTTTTATTTATTTATTTATTTTTACCAGGGGTGCTTATATGGGTTTTCTAGGCTCTCCATTCAGATTACTAAAATTATTTGGGTCATAGTCAGAATTTCATGACGGGGTTAACTTGATAGTCTGTAGACCACATGTGTCCGGTGTTATCCGGAAAGGCCTGTGGTGGATACAGGTTTTCATTCCAACCAATCGGAAACCACACTTGAGTCTACCGAAAGCCAAGCTTAACTGATTAAACATTTCAGACAATCAGATATGGCTCTTGCTGGATTGGACTGCAAACCTGCACCCACACTGGCCTTCGGAGGATAAGACTGGACACCCCTGCTCAGTACACTCTTCAAACCCAAGCGCTTGCCTTCAATCATTAATTACTGAGGGATAGAAAATAAGGACTGACTACAGAGCTTTTAAACAAAAAATGAATTGGGTCAAATCATCATCTAAGAGGAGTCTTAGGAAAACTGTCCCACAAGGGATTGTTGAACAATTAAGGGTTTTTAGCTTAAAAAAAAAAAAAAATCGTTAGGGTTTAGGGTTAACACTCTCTTCTAGGTTGCTTACAAAAAAACCCTAGAAGAGTTTCCCTTGCAGAGTAACCAAACGAACTTTTTTTTTTTTTTAGATTTAGTTTCTAGATTTTATAGTATAGGGTCTAGGTTTTCCCTTCTCTGTGAAGGCTTTACTGCCTAAATTTTGCAGCATAAATCATCCTAACCAATATAATCATCGTTTCTTTTATTATTATGGCTTCCACTGGAATTCTTTAACAGCTTATAAAATAGCACTTGATGCAGCACATCCTAGAAGTACACGGGGAGGAAATGTGAAAATGTAAAACAGGGATGAAAAAACACTGTGTCCAACGTTAAGCGTTGCATCCAAAGACTGGACAGGTCACTTACCATGTGCCAAAAGATATATGTGCACAAATTTACGTAGCCAGGAGATACTAAACCAGGGGGTAGGAACGAAGACATGTACCTGTATTCTCAATATTTGGAGCTTCATTTGTTATTGAGAATTTTATAAGAAAAACGGTATATCGAAAAGATAGTATTTCAATCAGTATTTCAATACAGCTTCCAATATCGTATTCATATTTCAGTATTTATTATAGTGTTCAGCATTTCCGTCAAATGTTTTACTAATTTTTGGTGTTTTTTACAGTCTAAAGCATGTTTTGCGGGTCACATGGTGGAGTGGTGACAGATTGTCAGGTTGGTCCTGGTTTGAGATGGCGTTGTGAAATATAAAATGACTTAAGCTCAGGGGTCAGAATCGCACGTAACTGGGACACACACCTGTTTCCAGGACACTGCACTCCATGTGCGCAAGTCATACACAATCGCTCAAGTAGCACTCAGGTCCGTGGTTCCGTCTGAATTCTGTAATCCTTCCTTACGGCACACATCTAACCCTTCGTCAGTTCATGATTTCGTGATTCATTTTTCCCGACTGCCGTGGAACGCCCATGAAAATGAACAGAGGCAAATGGAAAACTCATTCCCGTTACAAGCTCCCAGTCTCCTCTTTAAATCCTGGGTGAATAGCTGGGAAAGCGCGTGTGTGTTCACATACTGTCTGATATAATCCCATGGTGGAGGATTACATTCAGGATTTCATTACATTTCTTGTCATTCTGCTCACCAAAATAAGATTTCTGAAATCGGGATCATTTGAGGGCCTTTCTTCTTCCATTGTGATAACTTTCAACTGGGTTTAGTTGGAAAATTCACAGGGCTTCAAACAAACCGTCTTGTCAAACTAAGTCCTGCTGCTGGCTTTAAAAAAAAAAAAAAAAAAAAAAGGGAAAAAAAGAAGAGGAAGAAGAAGCGCCTTCATTACTTTTATATCTTAAATAATAGAATGAACAAATTCAGCTTAATGCACTATCATAAATCCCTCCATTTATGATCAGCTTATCACAGGGATACACGCAGCAGCGGATTAACCCTCCCGGAATTTGTTTAGGCGTCACGACTTAGCTGTGTTTGCGTTGGATAAGCTTTCTTTTTTTCCCTTTCCCACCATGGCATTACACATAATCGATCTGGAACTGTCTATAGAAAATACTACCAGGTCAATGAGACTGACCAGGAAATCCCCGGGCGAACATAAAGCACCCATGTTGTTAACTTTTGCATAATGTTTTGTAGGCACCTATTTACATTCCTTTCTTTTACATCTCCCAGATGCCCGTTTTTCTTTTTTTTTTTGTTATCATTCCTTTGGGTGGATATCAAAGCAAAAGACTTCTTTTGCATCATCAAAGTCTGCGCAACAAGAAAGATAAATTTGAAAATCAATAATAAGTACTTCATTACAGACTTAGGTGCCTGTGAAGTGATGCCGTGCGCGGCTTTGAAATCCAAAGTGACTCGAGAAGATGAAGAAGAAGACGATGAAGAAGAAGAAGAAATGGATTATTGAAGAAAAATAAATATACATCATTATATCACTATAAAATTAAACCTGTTGAGAGGCACATAAGAGCGAGTGGAAGGACTGACTGCCAAAAAGGCTTTTCCCACCCAAACATAATTCAGCTTAATTGCTTTGTTAGTACCTCCTACTACACCGCAGTGTCAAATCAAATGACACATTAGCAACAAAACCGTTTTTAACACCACAAAATTATCATCATAAAAATGTTACTCTGTGACAAGGGCTCTGCATGATGCCAAATAACTAATATGTCATCTTGGGCTTGTGTGATTATCGACGACATAGAGAAGAGTAAGTGGATTTGGGATAAATTGCCTTAATATAAAGTTTAAAGGAAGAATAGAGTGGTGCAAGCTGGAAAATGTCGTTGTGTGACTCCCAAATGTGCGAAGTGCACCAGGACGAACAGATTGATTCCAATTTTTCTGCCTGGCTCTCGTTGAATGAGCGTGTATGTGTGTGTGCGTTGACATTTTTTTTTTTATCTTGGTGCAGACAAAATGTGAGAGGCTGTCCATTTGCTGCGGATACGAAAGGTAAAACCAGCGAAAGTGAGAACACGTTCCGTTTCTGTAAACATAAAAGCGAAAACTGATGAATGCGAAAGCCTTTTGCGTGAAGACAAGAGTAACAAATTAAAACGCCATGCTGTCTTCAAATGATTAACGATACACAATTTGTACATTTAATGATTTGGCATGAATGCGAAAGATAAAAAAAACAAAAAACAAAACAACAACAGAATGCGAGAGCTAAAACTGGTGAATGTGAAATCATTTGGTGTGAATGCGAGAACGGACTCCGTGAACGTGCGAGCTGAAACCCTGAACGTGACTGCAGTTTGTCCGTGGGATAGCGTTTTGTGTGAAAGTGAGATCGGTTTGTGCAAGGGTGACGGCTCCTTTAGGCTGATGTAGCGCTTTTTGTGCACGTGAAATCATTTGGTGTGAATGTGAGAGCTTTTAGGTGAATGTGAGAGCGTTCTCTGTCGGCGTGAGAGCATGTGGTGTGAATGCGCAAGGACTTAATGAAACTCTGAGAACTTTCTTTGGAAATGCGAGAGCACAAAGTGTGAACGTGAGAGCATTTTCAGCGAATGTAAGATCGCTTAATACGAGTCCGAGGGTATTTTTTTTTTATGAATGTGAGACTATTTTATGTGCACGTGGTAGTGTAAAACCATATTTGTGTCCATACGAGAGCATTGGGTTTAAATGCGAGCTCATGATTGTAAATTTGAGAGTATTTTATGTGAATGTGAAAGCATTTGGTGTGAAAGTGCTAAAACTATTAAACTAGTATCCATTTTGTGCATGTCGGAGTATTTTTTTCTGGGGTGGGGGTGGGGCGTAAAACAATGACTGAGTGCTTATAATGTCTTAACCACACGAAATATAATATTGCACTCGTCATTATATTTTATCTTGTCCAAAACCCATTTTAAGAGCATGTCACCAGGGCGTCGTTTCACATTGGTATGAGCTACCCTGGGGACAGTCAATGTTGTGGAAGGCTGCTTTCATCATTATCCTCATAAAAAAAGACCAATTACAAGCTGTAATGGCCATATTAATTAGTTCTGTACATGTTCTGTTCATATTCATACCATGATCGTCCATAAGATGAGAAGTTCAGACTGGACTCGAAGACACGGTGCTCTTCAAAAGAGTGAGATGCTGGTATCAGCCCTGGGGCTCTGACACAAACCCCAATCATCCGCTTGACTAACTTCACTATCTGAGCCGACTTCGTCATACGCCTCCTTTTATCTGCATCTTCGTCCTTTCTCATGGCCTTGCCAAAGAAGAAAAAAAAAAGACCTTCTGGGGAGTTTTTACAATCGGATATCATTCAGAATAGTCTATATCCATTGTTTTTATTACTAGAGAGACTCTGATACCCCCCCCTGTCCCCCCACCGCCTCCCCAAACTATTCTGTACATAACGCCTAATGGATCTACATTACTGTATTGGAGATTTATGAGGTATTAATATAGTTCATAAAAATGCTTACAAAGCATTGCTACCAAATTACAAAGCAGCCATAAATCTTTATGTACTCAGGCTCCATAGACAGTGTTACCAATTTATTACAGAGTGCAGAATCAGGAACACAAGGTTTACGTGAGAAACATATTTTAAATAAGTCAATAAAGACGATATGTGTTGCTCTAAGGAGAAGAAAAAAAAAAACATAAGAAAGATGTCGCTTTGCTTTGTTCACAACTTAGCAATGGGTGCCATATTGACCAGAGCGGTTTCAACTATAAATTGCATTTATAATTAGAGTCCAGTTATTAGCAATATATAACGGTATAAATGTAAAACGAACAATGTAAATAAAGAGGGCAAAGGGGGAAATAATCTTTTTTTGTTGAAAACAAGCCAGAATATAACATTCAAAAGAACATAATATTTCTATTACGTTCTGGATTTGTTTTATTACATCTGCAATATACATATACACTCATCCCTCACCTATAGCTGGGGTTACGTTCCAGAGCGCCCCCTGGCGATAGGTGAAATCCGCGAAGTCGGATTTATAAGTACCTGTGGCAGCGGGGGCGTGGCCGAGCGCTGCCTGCTGGTGGGAGAGCGAAGTAAAATCCTTTAAAAACCCTTCCCACACTCTTCTAAACCTTTCCCACTCTCTTATTAACCTTTCCCACACTCTTATAAGCACTTCCTATGCTCTTAAACACTTTCTACACTCTTAAACCTACGTCATTTTATATTTATGTAATATAAATATATAGATTTTTAAAACCGCGATACAGTGAAGGCGCGATAGGTGAACCGCGACATGGCGAGGGATGCCTGTAATTGGAATTAATCATCACAGATATAGCAGACACTTAAAGTTAGAAAATACCCCCCCCCCCTTCAGCAATACTCAGGGAAAAAAAACTGGTCAGTTTAAAAGAATACAAAAGGGCACTACTATTTAAGCCCAGCATTTCCGTTCTAGCGTATATCTAAACTTTGTAACAAAAAAAGAAAAAGAAAAAAAAAAACTTTTCAAGGGCTTGTGTCTCGTCTTCATGTGTCCTTGCTTCTCCTTGGACCATAACAACGACGCTATTTATTTTTAAAAAAATCAAAAATAGAGCGACACAACCGGTAAGAATTTGAGCGAACGACTAAACGGACAAACAATCGCGTTGTCAATCACAGGAGCAAGACAAATTAATGTGTCAAGAGAACCTGTGTCCATGACTGTGATAAGGACACGGCGTATCTGATCTCATCAGTTTCTCCTGCAATTTCTCCAGACAGTTTGCCTGAACACGCACTGGATTGGACGTTTGCACTGATACCTCTCAGGTAATCAGGCACAAGTAATGAGGACGGAGCTACGGGTCTTAGATGTAACATGAGATTAAATAGTGAAATCCATTCCAGTCAATTGTCTGATAACAATGTCTTCTGGAAGGGGATGTGATTGGGGACTGTTTTCGTGAGCGTCTCTGATGTGTGATTTACACCACGGCAAAGCACGAGGGAACTGTTCGCGGGAATATTATTATTCGCGATGGGCCGCACTCAGAGTCGGGTCACGCGCGCCAAGTGAGGATTTAATACACAAATTGGGCACATCGGTATTCAGACCTTAGACACAACTACAGACTTGAGCGCTATGCAGGAAGCTAGATGGCCGCTAGCATGCTTGGTCCTATCCCACAGAAGAGCTACTGTTGGACAGATTGCCCACGCTGACCCTTGTCCACCACTGAAAGCTCCTACAGTGAGCACATGGGCATCAGACCTGGACCACGGAGCAATGGAAGAAGGTGGCCTGATCTGATGAATTAGGTTTTCTTTTACAATATATGGACAAGCCAGGTGTGACAGGCTTCACCAAACATCATTTTAACATCATTCGATTTACAGTATACACCTGCTGAACGCTAATTATTCATAATCACACTATCCTGTGTCATCCAGAAGCACATGGGTTCTCTTAAGAGCCCGGTTGCTCCCCTGCTTCCTTCCTCATTTCATCTCGGGAACGTTTTTTTCTTCTTCTTGCCAGTCGCCTCTCGTCATCACGCCTCTCCATTTAAGGTGCGTTCTTTTAAATCACTGATCCGGGACCTGAGCATAGCGTTTAGTTATAGCTATTAGTCAGAGAGATAAGCGCGCGTAAACAATAATATACAGGTGATGTCTTGTGCATTCTTAGCAGGTCCGATTATTCGGCTTGCAGATGGCACGGACGCTGTCGGAGCGGACAGGCATAGCAAAGGTCGCAATCAACTGCTGAGCTGACAAAGCTATGACAGGAACAATAATGAGGCTGTAATTACTGAGCAAGCTGTTTCGGCGAGCACATCCGGGAGTCGCTGCCTGAGTACGCGCTACATTAGGAGGCTGCCAGAAAATGAGAGTGGACTCGAACCATCAACATCATGCCAGCTTAGTGATTAGGGCTTGTCTCAGTGCGACAATGGCAGAACAGTGGTTTCTTTGGGCCAGTTTAGAGCTCCAGGATGCCTGGAGGGTTACGCACGTAAATAGGAAACGGGAACCTGTGGTGTCAGTTACGCTTGATGAAGTCTGATGGCAAATCGGTGGAATTTTCAATCCTGGTCTGTTGTATTTTCAAACCCCGTCTCAGCCATGCAGATGTTCCAGATTTAATTTCCAGCCGATTACCCTCGTTTGATAAACGGCGCCATAGGTCAATTACTGAAATCAATCCACCAAGCTAACAAACTCTGCCGTGGTCACCGTTCCAGGGCAACCGAGCACTAATGTTTGGAGTAAAATTAAGACAAACCCCGACAGTAGCGCCACAGCAGTCCTGTGCAACCTCCTACCAAGTAGCGCTTTGAACCAGGCTTCGAATAAAGAGCAGTCTGAGTGAAGAAAGACTGACTACAGAGATCTCCCGGGCTGACACTATCAAACACAGTCAATAACCTCAGGCCCCCGTTCTTAGCAGGGGAGTAAGAAAGAGGTGACGTTTGACAAGCGAATCCCAATGGACTCTTCCCTCACCGTCTTACTGATAGAGGTTGCTGTGGGTCTTTGACAGAAAGTGCAATCAGTTTTACCCAGATACATCACAAGCCTCAAGCAGTAACCCTCCACGGGATTCATAAATGACACAAGGAAAAGCACTCAAGCAATACGATTTCATTAAATTTGTGTCTTGGGGTATGTCCTTTGCCCAGTGACAGTTTTAGGAAAAGCGCAGTTGCAAGTTAGTGCAGTATGCAACTAAACATGAATATACATGGCATCTGAGGAAATCTGGCTGAATTCAGTCAAAATGGATGCAAAAAACGTGCTTTGACACCTCGGGTTAAAGAAACCAGAAATAAGTTTCCCCAAAACAGCACGGGAATGATTTCTTCTCTTGATCTGAATTGGAAACGAATCTAAAGATCATGCTGGGTAAAGAGCGAGCATAACAAATGCAGTGGTAAAGACAGTTGGTCTGCTTAAAGATGTGTAAAAGCGTGCTAACTGAGTGTGATTTCCTCACACGGGCGGATGTCACAACTTTAGCAAGCTGTTGGATAACTGTGTGCACTAGCAAAATGGACATAAACCTGATGATCCCTTCAGTTTGTGTATCAGGAAATTTATATATATATATATATATATATACACATACACAGTTGATCCTCGCATTAATGGACTAATTGGAGGTGGGGAAAGGTTGTCCGTTGACTTGAATAGTCCGATGATGTGAAGTGTTTTAGTGTGGGGGGTTAAAATAATGGAAATCCAAGGAAAAACACCACTAAGGTCCATAAAAGTGCTCCCCAAGTACTGTACACATGACAAGCAGCGTAACGACCAACATCAATAGGGAAGTACATTGAGAAAACATTGAGGTGAAAAACACCAAATAATCGCCGAAAAAACAGTATAGCTTCACCACGACCACAGCGCAACCGACGCATGTAAGCAACTAGTAGCACACACGCCACCGCCACCTAGTGGACAACTGCTGAACTACTGGACTCGGTTTGCAACACCCGTGATTTTTAAACTTTCGTACCGGACATTCTGGCTCATGGATTATGTATTCAGACCAACAGATTTTGTCCATTGCATCCGATACCCATTAACGCAAAGTCCGAAGATGAGAGGATCAACTGTATATATATGTATACACACACACACACACACACACACACACACACACACACACACATCTTTATATCTTTTACAGTCCCCTAGATAAATACAGAGAAACTCCATGTTAAACACTAATAAAGAAACATTTCAACTAATATTTCAGCTGCATGGTCTTTGTGTGTACCTACTTATTACCTGTAGTAATTACTCAATAATATACTATAATTTACCATATATTCACCAGGTAAATGACACTAACCCTTTCTTTTACATTCCCCTAATGGGTTAGGGTTAGAGTTAAGGTAAGGGTTAGGGTAATAATGGCTGTCGTGTTCCTGTATTTACCTAGTTATTACGTGTAGTAATAATATACTATAATTATACGTATTCTCTTGTGTATGAACCAAGGGGGTGTCCCGGCATGTGATGACGTTAGCCCAATTTCGGACCAAAGTGTGTTTAAAAATAGCACTGTGCTGGCGGATTTTGAATGTCACACCCTTTGTTGCATGGGCATGTTCATTTCTGGCCAATGAAATAGCAACTGATAGATTAGGAGGGAAAAAAAAAACCTCACCACCAACAACAGCAACAAAAATGGCTCACATCCAAACAAATTAGCATTACACCCTTGTTATAGCACTCCATTACACTTGTGCGTGCATGAAAATAGACTAACAAAAGTCTTTTGAAGGGTGAATCCATTAGGCACTTAACAAGTAGATCACTTACTCTGATTAATGTTAGGGTTCGTTAATCACTATTGTGATAATTGTTTTGTTCTCTTAATCAATGTTTCGAATGCAGTCTGTGTTTCAGCTGGAAACAAATGGGCGAAAGGGGGTGGGGCGTTGTCAAAAGTTAACTGCGAGAGTAGGGCATTGCGAATTATTAGACTCTATAAGGTGTGTGCGTTTGTGTTTCGGAGAATTGACCTTGCACCCTTGTTTGTGGTCCTCCTGGGGGTTGACAGGATGATGAAAGAGGAGCAATCAGAGACTCTCGCCCCCCCACAGCGATCCCTCACAGCAGGCCCACGTTACACCGGCATCACCTCGTTAACCGCTATAATAACCTCCCTAAAAGACAGGCTACCCCTCTCAGTCACCGTCTCCATCTCACTTGCTCTCTCAGACTTCCTACACTTGTACCTCTCATTCTTCTGCACTCCCCTTTCTGCCCTCTTTCGCTCCACGCTGCTCCATCACCATCATCTATGTGTTTCTCCAGCGCTCACGTCTCTCCTTCTCGTTCCCCTTTACAGCCTCCTACGACGAGGTCAAGGCAGAGTCCGTCTTGCCTACTTTACTATGACAAAAATGACCACGCGGTTACAGGAAGGCCAACGTTTTAACCGTAGGATTGATGCTCAAAGGGAGCTCAATCCCCAAATCCCGACATAAAGTACCTTAATAGTAGGGGTTAAAGGTATAGGAATATATATATATATATTTCAGCACTTTGTTGTAGGATTTTTCCTTTAAGTGGAAAGATTTAATTTCATTATTTTTGAAGTCATTTTTACTTTGCACGGTACTATATATATATATATATATATATATATATATATAATAGGAGTGAGAATATTAAGGATTATCTTACGCAAGCGACCATTTGCGTCAAACGCGAACCTTCTTAGCCAGTTTCTATACTAGTAAATTACATTTTATACGCAGTTCATATGTATATGAGAGTTCATAAGTAGTTCTTATAAAACAGCCAGCGTTAGCTAGCACTTCAACAAGAAAAACGCATATACAGAGTCTTATACTGTATGTGCTACAAAATGCAAAGGTAAAAAAGAAAAAAGTGATCAAATGGAATATCAACTGAGGTTTTTGTTTTTTAATAAATTTGCCAAAAAGAATTCTATAATTCCGTGTTTGTGCTGTCATTATGGGGTACCGAGTGTAGATTCATGGTGTAGGGAAAAAATGCATGTGATTGATTTTAGCATAAGGCTGCAACATTACAAATGGTGAAAAATTGAAAGGGGTCTGAATACTTTCTGAATGCACTGTGTGTGCATAGAGGTCAGCTCAAGTTTGGGGAGGAATTCTTTGGCCCTGTATGTCTTATGAATATGAAAGGAAAGAAAAAAAAACCCACAAAAGTGAGTTGAAGTATATCTACTTTCTCCATCTATTTTCTTGAGTCCTTGTGATACTGTGTGTCCCAGCCTCGGTATTCCATCTTGCTTTCAGTTATAATTGTTATCCTGATCATGTCCTTCAGAAAAATCTCCATTTGCGTAGATGATTGCGTAACAGGTCTGTGTGGTGCAGAGACGACAATAGAAATCAAAACCGTTCAAAGTGAAGACCCCCCCATTATTATTACTCTTCTTATTATTCCTTTATTACTTTTTTAAAGCCTTTTCATCTCGACACTCTAACATTTATCGGTAAAATTAATTTAATCATTTTCGAAACGGTGTCCACACTCAGAGACGGCCGATTTAAGGCCGTTTTATTTTGGAAAACATAAGATGTAAATCATGTCCAAACCACTTCAGACGATTAAAGTCATTTAAAATACAAACCTTCAACAAGAACGCTCAAATTATGTTTCAAGAAATAAAAGGCCCAGACGCCAATGCATGCCTAATTGTTTTTTAAACCTGAAAATAAATCTTTATTTTTTTTATTTTTTTTTTTTTTACAGAAGTGATCATTTCAAAAGGCCACCATTTGTGTGACATGCAATTTTAAGTCATTAATAAAAAAAAATACCCTGAAAGTGCACTTCAGTTTAAAAGGAAACTCTTACTTTTTACCAACTAAAACTAATTAAACTTTACATCACAAACTTAGCTAAACCTTAAGAACCTCCAAAAGAACACCTCACCTGTATCACCTTCACCAGGAAGTAACATCAGAGTCAAATGTAAATAGAATGAAACGAAAATGAACCACTGTACCACAGTCATCCTGCTGAACCAGAAACTTCTCCTTAACTAAAGTAACTTCTGCTAGTTGAGAACACAAAGTACTCCTTGTGTAAAGTTACTAAGTACACAATGAACTGCTAACAGCGTAGGACTTTTTCAGGGCCTCCTCTTTGCTCCGGCAGCTCTCAGCAAACTGATTTAAGATGTGCACTCGGTGCTTAGTGGCTCATATTCTGCGGAGGAGGAGAACATGTGGTGTGAAGGCGTAGCGATAGCAGCCGAGCGCCAGCGACATGCACCAAAATAGGACTTTACCCATCAGGGTTAGGCACGTTTGCCGAAAAGACGCTCATATTATCGCACAAATCAACATAATATGCTCCAGGTTTTTTATTATATATATATATATATATATAGGCATATGCAGCAAAGAAGACTTGTACGTTTGAGGAATAGATTACTGGCTAGATGACACTTAATTTCCTAAATGTCCATAAATGCCTCGTTGTATTCTAATCACCTGTTAACGTATTATTTTCCTGCTTTAAGTTTTCTGCTCCATCAACATGTTGTTATATTGCTATATTATATGCTGATACGGTACATTTTTTATTTCAGGAAAAGTGCAAGTATCGAAGAACAACGTGTTCAAATTTGAAATACAGCTTCAAATTCTTCACTCAAGGTAAAGTAGGAAAGAATAAACGCAAATCTATTTGAAGTATGACGAGGGAAAAAAACGTCCATCAATGCAATTTCGTGCATTTGGGGGGTTCAAGGAAGCAAAGAAGCTAACATTAGTTACATCGAAAACATTTTTTATTTGTAAACTCTCAAACGTTAGCAAGCACGATAACGATGACGATACTGACTAGATGAAGGGTAAGAGCTAGGGGTGTTGATTGGTGAAATTGGTGATGGGCATTAGGTCTCGTTCTCCTCGTCACATCAGTTAAAATTTGCTTAAACAGATTTGTTAAGAAGTTCAATCAAAAATACGATTGTGGAAAAATCTAGTGAGTGGATTTTGCTTGACATTTTAAGTTAAAAAGTCAAAAGTATTAAGTGGATACGAGACTTAATTACAATACCAAAGTAAGAGATAGCTTTAGGTAGAATTTCTGGAGGATAAGGAACCAGCAAATATCCAAAGAACCTCAGAGGAACCTGTATATTCAGGAGTATGGGTGATAAAAGTGGAATATTATAGACTTGTCAAATCACTTGTATCAAACCAGACCTTGGACACCGCCCGGGTTAAGAACGTTCTCCAGCGCTATTGTCCATTTTGCTCTTTTCAATCTCTCGAGAAAGGCTTCAAAACAAAACATGTGTCAGCTCGTTGTCCTAAACCTGCTCCTCGTACTCAAAACACCATTCACGCCTTACAATGTCCACTTACCAGTTGTATTCTCTTAACTTTGACCACAGTGAAGACGTTCCAACATTCTACATTCAAAGTTTTGACATCGCTGAAAGCTGACCCTAACCCAAAAATAAATAAATAAAAACAAAAAGAAAAGAAAAGAAAACATTTGTTCAACAAAGTTCAAACTTTGACTTCAGGTCACTGGCTCTAAATGCTGGTGAAAGTATGTCTTTAAACACGCCAGCCATAAAAGCCATTCAAAGCCTCGGTATGATTGTTTGAGCAGTTAATAGCCCTCAAATGGGGCAGACCTGCTCTATTGGACCTGTTTATAGTTTGGCTGTGCTCATTAAAAATCCTAATTACCAGCCGTATTGTATTTCAAGATTACATTTTCACTGATGTAGATCTGGCCATGCAAGCTAGCAATAATGGATACACCGAATCAATCGGTGCATTTCACATGACAACAAAAGGGCATATAATTTGGGACTCCCTTATCTACAGCTCCTGCAGTAGGGAACAGAAGCAAATACATTTATTTAAGGTGGCAGATTTATAAAATTGAATTGTGATTTCAATGAATGCAGAGAATTCTTTTTTTATTACAGCGCAGTAATTGAATAGTTAATGGATCTACAAATAGAGAGCCATGGGCTAGCGTTCACCGTCATTTAAACGACTGCTATTAATTCATTTCACAGTCCTCGGACGCTCATTGTTAAAGTTTAATGGAATCGGGTGGAGTCGGCGTGGTGCCTGCGCTAATAAGAATAAATTTGATAAATCAAAATCGATATTCAAGATTATACGCTTGAAAAAGTGTGAAACGACTAGACGTAACCTTATTCCAACGTCCCGTAACCTGTAATAAACTATTAACGACATGGTAATACTCTAGTAACATGCTGTAGGAAGCTGTAAGTAATTGTGAACTTGGACATGTAAAATGAGCAGTTTAGTAACAAAATAATACAATATTATAAAACGGGTTGGATGACAATACTATAAATAATGTTAATTTCCTGGTTAAATAGTCATTCAGTAACTGTAGTGGTCATTTAAGAGCAAAGCAATGACAATGCACGGTAACAAAGGGAAATGTTTTTTAATTAGTCATTAAAGAATAATAATTCAATAATTAAATCGTAGGTAATAAGTTTATCATGCCAGCGCTACCCATTAAGGTTAGTTAGTAACAACAGTGTCAATAAATTAATTATGGAAATAATGCGATGATAAATAATCATGATAAAATAGTCATAGTTGTTCAATTATATCTACATAATAGACCTATTTAGTTCCATAAAATATGAAAAAAAAATCTTAGCTCCAGTCGGGATGAGGACAACCTGCAAGATTCACCCACATTCAATACCGAACAATGCTAGGCAGGCAATACGATGTGTTGTCCTTGGTATTCATTCAAATAGATTTTTTTTCCCCTTTGGATTCCTACAACCTGGATTCCAGGAAAGTTGGGACGTTCTTTAAATTTGAATAAAATGAAAAGTAAAAGACTTTCAAATCACATGAGGCAATATTTTATCCACAACAGAACATAGATAACAGAACAAATGTTTAATCTGAGAAATTTGACAATTTTGTGCACAAAATGAGCTCATTTCAAATGTGATGCTTGCTACAGGTCTCAGAATAGTTGGGACAGGGGCATGTTTACATGGTGTAGCATCTCCTCTTCTTTTCAAAACAGTTTGAAGACGTCTGGGCATCGAGGTTATGAGTTTCTGGAGTTT
>JAQMCW010000016.1:13559739-13569757 GCA_030068335.1 Chrysichthys cranchii | reverse complement strand
TTATAAGAGTGTGGGAAAGGTTAATAAGAGAGTGGAAATGGTTTATAAAGGCTTAATATATATATAAATAATAAAATTAATGTGGCGGCACTATTTCGCGGATTTCACCTTTCGCGGGGGGCCGGAACATGACCCCCACGATAGGCGGGCGTTCACTGTGTTTTTATTTAATAAGTTAACCATTTCACCCCCTGGACACTGGTTCGGATCTAAAATTGATGTAAAAATATAGACGCGCACACACACACACCATTCCCATACACACAGTCCTTTAGTGTGTTATTTGGGAAGCTGATTACATGTCAGCAAAGAAATGCAGCCAACAGGGGTTTAGATTAAAAAAAGTTTAAGTGGGGGGAAAAGTGAGGAAGTTATGTTTAGATGTGCCACTTTGACTGATTACGAGGCAGTTCCACACAGCTAAAAAAGCTGTGTGTGTGTGTGTGTGTGTGTGAGTGAGAGGGAGAGACTGAGAGAGTGTGTGTAATTTACTGAGGATGCAGTTTTTGTGGCCGATCTGCCACACATTGCTTTATTTACCTTGCTAGCCAATATGAATGTGTCAAAAAATATGCCATGCAAAACCCAGCTTAAAACCTGATAGCGTACAGGAAATCTGACACACACACACACACACACACACACTGTACTTTTCTTGCATATGGAAGCACAATATGATTTGGATGAGGATAAACACACATGCGCGCACACACACACACAGACACACTGTTGAAATAAGACACATGGTATTATCGTCCACAGCGGACAGCGCGCGCGCGCGAGCATTTGCAGGCCCGGATATATGTTTGCTTGAAGCCCATCTCGCACGCCGCTCTGCTTGGCAGTGTTTTGTTTGGTTTAAAAGCTTTGCAGCCACCAGATGGTTTTCCTGCCATGACGCAGTGGGTCCATCATTAGCCATTGGCAGGGGGGAAGCGCCTGTTGTTTGCATTGGGACCGTGCTGGGCAATAGGAGGACGTGTGTACGCGCACCTCACGTGGGTGTTAATCGAATTTCATCGAGTCCGACACTCGTCCTCGTCCAGCGACGGCGCGATTACGTGCGAGGGGCCGCATTTCCAGCCAAAACTTCTCTTTCAGAATCTCTCATGGCTTTGTGTGTGGTGGGTTTATTTTTTTTTTTTTTGTTTGTTTGTTTTTTTTGGTCGTCAAGCTCTGCTATCATTAAAATCGTACCGGGAGTCACGAGGCTTGAGCAAACAAACAAAAATAAACCAGAGAAAAACAATCGCTGGCGCGCGAACACCACGTCGATGCCAGATGCACATATTTTGCATCGTTCCCGTTGGCCTGCTGTGCTGCTTCTTTGAAATCAAGTATTACATTCGTGAGTTTACGCCTTTCACGCTTCTGAAAGTGAAGAGTGAGATTTTTCTCCAGGCGAGACGCAGGATCCTAGCCATCTTCATACCTCGAGGAATTAAAACTCACGCTGGTGTAAGACCCGTTTGAAACTTTGGATACGCACGCTACGCTCACGTTAGCGAAAATCTCAGTTCACGTCGTCGCGTCGTCTCTCGCAGGAACCCCGAGTGGCACTCGTACATAAAAACGACACGCTGGCCTCCTGCTAAGGTTAGCGTAGGGTTGTAACGGACATGCGAAACGAGATTGTGCGACATGCTTTCAAATTGAATTTCAATGATGGCTTCCTTCCTAATAAACTCTGCAGGCAGTGTTTAACGCTTTCCTTATTTCACAACAAAAGATTTCTTTTTGTTCTCGTTAGAACTGCTTTCTTTTTTAATAGTACAAATCAAAGGATCTCTTATGAGTGCTTTGTGAAGGGGGGGTGCACTTATTTTCAGTATCAGTGCAAGTCTGGTCATCTGGTGATCACTGATGACCACTGATGACGATATGAATCCACCATGTTGTCTTTTCTTTCTTTCAAACTGGCGCTCGTGTAGTGTCATGTGGCAGCTGAACACGCTTCGAGGAGCGCACTAGTCAGACCGTCGTAAGCCGTAATTAGTATTCAGCAAAGCCATCCGTCCATCTTGGAGATCAGGGGGGGAAATAACACCGTTTTGAATCCGTAGCATGGTCAGGGTTCACGCTTCAGTGTCTAACCCTGATGCACAGCTCTTCATGGTTTTATTGTTCCCTTGCCGGCCCCCCGATGATCGCGAGATGAATGCGGAACGTTTCTGTGCGGTATCTCGCCGGGGATCATCAACGCTGCCACCGGTCTCTCTGTATTTGTCATTTGCATTCCACTCTCTAGTTACAGTTTCGCTGACATTTTCCCGCCGTGAGGTCAATATCGGAGTTTCAGGCGTGCCTCATCGATCTCGACCCCCACCCGCCACCCGCCACCAGGTGAACTCTTTAGCATTAAGGAGCACGGCAGGTCGATTACGAATCGTTAGCTGGATGTCTGCCGGGCACTCACTGCTACCTCTGACCCAGATTCACCCAGGTGCTTATCTTTCAATAAGAGAAAGAAAAGAAAAGAAATCCAGCATGCACGTAAAGACTCAAAGTCCCAGAATGCAATGCAGCTAGGTGAGGATGAGTCACGGCTAGTTAAAACTTCGAGCTTTGGAAGGTGATCCGTTTGAGCAGAGCGGACAGAGCACAAGGCTAAAGTGCTGCCGCAGCGCTGTCTGTGCATACAGGCGACAGGTCGCAGGGGAAGAGCATTGTGGGTAATGTAGACGAAACTGAACATGGACTTCTCGTCCAATTTGGTGACAAAATAAATCACGCGTGTTAATGTTAAAAATGAGTACTTTAATGTGCAGTGTTTCTGAGTTGCACAGGTGCACGTTCCGACGTCCCGTCGCCGCATTAGCACCTCGGCGATGACAGACACGTCTCTGACAGCGCGATTCGTTACGGCTGTCAGACGAGACGGATCCACGGTGATTAATTGTGTTCGGAGGTTCGAAAACGAAACGCGGGCGGCGATAACAGGCTTCCATACGTGACAAATCCGAACGCAATACCGATTTCTCGCCTCGGTCGGCTCCGTATGCACACAGCCCGCGTCGCTTATTGTTGGAGGTAAGACGAAAATAAGCGCGAGGTTCTCGCCGAAACACATGGCTATCTGGCTGAGATCCAGCTCCTCGTGGAAAGTGTTGTTTGCACCGCGAGCGCGCTTTCGGCAGCGTCTCCTCTTAATCTGTTACTGTTGTTTTTCTCTTCTCCAACTTTCTTAGCTTCCTCCGTCGATAATGGATAATGAGAGCACGTGGAGAGGGAGAGAGTGTGTGTGTGTGTGTGTGTGTGTGTGTGTGTGTTTAAATGCAAGCAGGCTTCCTGTGCAGCATATAGCTGTAATGAAGCCTGAGGGGAGCATAATGCAGCGCATAATGGACTGTGTGTGTGTGTGTGTGTGTGTGTGTGTGTGTCAGTGAGAGAGTATACGAGAGAGAATATGGGAATGAGCAGGAAGGTGAAAGAAGGAAGGACAGAAGTTGGAGAGAAGGGTGTGTGTGTATACGTGTGTGTGTGTGTGTACCTGGCATATGAAGTCCAGAGAAGTGACCTGTACAGCCAGTCCCAGCTTTTATATACATACCAGAGGAAAGTGCATCTCTCTCTCTCTCTCTCTTTCTCTCTGACTTTCTCTGTCAGTCTTTTCTTTCACTCTCTGTCTCTTATTTTATGCCTTTCCCTTTCATTCTGCTGCTCGTGGCCTCTCTCTCTCTCTCTCTCTCTCTCTCTCTCTCTTTCTCTCCCTCTCTCCATCTCTCTGCATTTTTCTGTCCTTCAGAGGGGGCTGGGTGCCACTGTTCAAGAGCCTCTGGCCCAACTCTGCATGTGCATGCACACACACACACACACTTCTACATTCATACACACACACTCACCGGAACAGGGCCTGGTTTCTAGTTTAATGTAGTAGCTGTGGGAAGCTCCTCTGTCTCTCTCTCTCTCTCTCTCTCTCTCCTCCCTCTCTCTCTCTCTCTCTCTCTCTCTCACTCCTCCTCTCCACAGTGGTGTTTAGCGTCATTAGCTCCCTGCTACGAGCATTAGAGCTTCTAATCTCATACAGGTGCACCCTAGATTAAGTACCCTGTTCTTCCTTTTATACAGCTCTCTGTAGCTCTCCTACCTAACCACTGTGTCCCTACCACCTAATGGAGTGGGGCTGGGGTCGGTGTGTGTGTGTGTGTGTGTGTGTGTGTGTGTGTGTGTGTGTGTGTATATATTATCTTCATCATTATTATTACAGCACTAATTTTTCTCAGATATATTATATATTAATATATTCACAAAAACACGCCTTTAATGGCTAATCATAAACCACGTACTGAGCGAAAATTCCCAGACTAACCCTCCGTTTTAATCCTGATTATTGTAATTAAGGCATGGTATTTAATTAGGTGTTAAACACACACACGCGCACACACACGCAGTCAGTAAATAACTAAAAGTAAAAGGTAATGCAGAATTGTCTTGTTTTTTTTTTTAAAGAGGAAATAAGATAACACAGCTGGGTTAAGTGCAATGTTCTCATCAAATCCAAATGACCCAAACACCGTGTGCATTTTTCTTTCTTTCTGTCTTTTTTTTTTTTTTTTTTAATCTCCTGGAAGGAACATAAAACATTGAGCTTCATCTTATTTCCACCTCAAACAAAAATTGGTGATGTTCATGTCAGTTTGACCCGAGCGTACCTAGGAGTGGAAAAGGAAATTGATTAAAAAGAAGAAAAAAATAGATGTTTTCGACCAATGCCATACACATTACCTCTATCTTGGTTTTTTTGTTTTTTGTTATTTTTCTTTTCTCCCCACTCCTGGCTGTATACACACACACACACACACACACACACACACACACACACACATACATCTCCCATTAGGACCATGTGAAACCTTTTAAAGCTGTTTGTTCTCATGATGTTCCATCTTTTTGACGAAGCTCCTTTCATCAACCTGTTCCTCAGTCGCTTGGTTTCCTGCGTTACCCACAATGCCTCTCGGCGGCGCCCTCTTCGCCTCGCTTCGTCTCTACCTAAAGACCGGTCACGTCTGTCCAGCTCCCTCACCTGTTCATCTGTACCCTCGGCTCAAGTCAAATAGGCTTCCAAAGCTGCGTTCTAACCCCTAGCGACGTCCACCCCCATTGCATTCTGGGACTTTGAGTCCGATGTTTGACTCAGCTACTCAGGTTGGATTTCTCATACATACAATAAATACACAGCTGAACTGACCTGTATCATCCGGTTCCCCGCAGTGTACGGGGGTGTCGCGTGGTAACACGTTGGTATAAAATGGCAGACTGAGTGCAACGCCAGCGCTCTGAGCAGTGAGGAGGAGGACGGGGGAAGACGAAGATGACGGAGGGAGATAAAGAGAGTTGTTTAGGAAGCTATAATTGGTCAGGGAGTGACATATCTCCATCCACTCAGAATAACATACAGCTTTTCCCCGAGATGTGTTCATTTAGACAAAGGGAGCCTCCTCTCTCTCTCTCTCTCTCTCTCTCTCTCTCTCTCTCTCTCTCTCTCTCGCTCTCTCTCTCTCTGCTCTTGTTCTCTCCTCTCATGGGACAAGCTTTAAAGGCCAACCATCATTACATCCAATTATTGTTATTATGTTTAACAGTGTCGCCTAGTGCTCCTGGCCCCTCTCTCTCTCTCTCTCTCTCTCTCTCTCTCCTCATTCCACCTTTGACCGCCATCTATGCACCTCCCAAATTAATAAACGCCCATTTCCCAGCATCCCCGTCTGTCTCGCCTTATCTGACATGAGGCCTTCGTCAAGCTGCCCAGCCTACGTCCTGTCCTTGAAGTGCTTTCTGTAACTGTGTGTGTGTGTGTGTGTGTGTGTGTGTGTGAGTGAGAGAGCGAGAGAGCGTCTCAGGAGTTTCGCCACACACTGCACTGCTCTCAGAACCTCGGTGTCTCCTCTCTCTTCTTAATTACCGGGAGGACGCAGCGCCTTTATCTGTGCCTTACATTTCTAAAGTCAGGAATAAAGCCAGCCGTGTCACCGTGTGGGTGGAAGCGCACAAGACTCCCGGACCTTTTATTCTCCCGAAACGGTCACAAAACGGCCATTGTCTTCATGGGCACTCATGCCTGAAATGTGGGACTTTTTGTTTCAAAAATGGGCGTAATGGTCGTTCAGATGCGTCGCCCCCACAGGCTTTTGTCAGCTCTGCGTAGAGAAGCGCCCGATCTTGTGATTACAATAATCTTCCCTTTCAATGCTTTAAAAAAAAAAAAAGCTCAACTCATCTCCGCCCGAACTGAAATAGACGTCCGTCGCGCTTTTTTTTTATAAGCGACGTCTGTCGTGCATCATTTTCATAGCCTCCGACCTTCAAGCCTCTTCTTGAGAGAGAAAGACTGAAAGAACAAAAGAAAGAAAGACAGGCCACAATCTCCGTTCCTCTTTATTCCCAGATCTCTTCTGTCTCTCTCGTTACCCTTTACTCGGTTCTTCCCTGCTGTCCGTCCCCCGGGAAAAATAATGCTTGCTTTTTTATTTTTTTTTTTTAAAGTTTTTTTTTAAATTTATTTATTTATTTTTTAATAGAAAGCATCCCCGTGCCCTCATTCTCCCAACTGGAGCGTCACTAATGTAAATGTTTTCTGATTCTCTTTACTCGTTTAGTTACCTCATTACCATAATTAATTTTTGCATGTGGAACATTTTGCTAAATGAAACGAGTTAAGGTCGAGTCAAAGGCATCGCTAGTTTCTTCCCCTCCCCTTTTAGGAAAGATTTGTATAAAAGGTGTCGTGTCGCCTTTGCTAGACTGAATGGCATCCACAAACCCGTGAAAACACACACATACACATATACACACACACACACACACACACACACACACACACACAGGTATTCAGAAATAAGGACATCATAACTATGTAGCCAACTCCTGTAGCTGGCAGGCTAATTGTTAGCAATTAGCAAGATGGCACTTTACATCACAAGGTTGTTATATACAGAAAGATGAGCTTTACCTCTATGGGGCAGATAATTCAGTTCATTTAACGCAATCATCAGAAGCCTGGATTTGTAAACCTTTGTGCTAGTATGGTGTGATAAATGTGGCATGTTCTTGTAGAACATTATGCTAACACACGTGTAGCAGCATTACAGATTTGGGATTTTTCTTAAAATGGCTGTTGTTGGAAAAATACAAACTAGACTCAACTACCAAAAGAAGTCCTAGGTGTGTGATCTTTGCTCCTAACTCAGGGCTATGCGGTTAAGTGTGTGTGTGTGTGTGTGTGTGGGCGGGCTGGAGTCATTCCACATCCGCCTGCTAGAGTTTGATGAATGAATGCCAACCGATGCTGTTCTGTTTTTCTGCACGTTTTATTTCATTAGCTTTAAAGCACGCGGTCACATTTAGCATCACAGACGCCTCAGACCAGACACGGGCGCGTTTACGACGGCGTGTCACGTATTCTCCGAAACCTGCCGTTGTTAACTTGGGTGATTTATCAGATTTAGCAGCGGTTTATAAGAAAAACAAGCGATGAGATCCCAATATTTTAGCTTTAGACCTTCATAACTAAAGTTGTTTGGATTCTTTTTCTTGGTTAGATCGTACTGTAGGTCTTACAGCATAATGTTGATCATGCAGATAATTAATAGTATAGTGTGATATAGTGTATAGGATAGTCATACAAAGAATAAATTCATGCTAGTGGTGAAAATCAGGTTTAAAATGGGGCGATATGTGTGAAGAAGAAAATCTTATCGTCACTAATACAGGTATGTCATGATTAATAGGTTTGCGAGGAAACGTGCAGCAGAGCAGAAGAAAAGACGGAAAAGCTGGCGAATCATTTATTTAACGTGGGGTGGGGGGCTGTTATTTTTGTTTTTTCTTCTTTTTTTTTTTTTTTAATGATTCGGTGCAAAATTTGATCAAATCAGCTGATTCCACTCAGTTTGTCATTATTAAGAAATGTATTAAAAAGAAATCACAATATGCGTCGCAGTTCAGAAAAGTGTCTTGCGACATCATTTATCACAACATAAACAGCCCTACCGGTCTGTTTATTATTCATGCCGTGAGGCACGTTTTACTGTCAAAACAAAGCACGCTGTACTGTTTGGGTGTTTTTTTTTTTTTTTTTTGCTTTTTTTTCCCTCTCCCCTCACCGCTCCCCGTGGTCCAAAGGACTTAAATGCTAGAGTTTGATGAAGTTACAGTCGTGGTCAATAAGTTCCAATTATGTGCCATAATGCTGTTGTTCCTTTAACTTAAGATATAAAAGACAGTCTTAAGGGGATCACCTCAATGACAATCATTGATATTCCCAAACCTCAGCTTTAGTACTTTATTTTCTGTGCTAAATTGTACCCATGGCCAATCAATCAATCAATCAATCAATCAATCAATCAATCAATTAATTAATTAATAAATAAAACTTAATAAATAAAGAAAGAAGAAACACGAGCACGTCGTAAAAAAAAGGAGCGTCGGATGGGTCTTTTGAGAGGGCCATGCCTTTCAGATTGGACTACGCCGTTAAACATTCGAGGCTCCAGTGCTCGGATACAGAGACCGCCATTCGGATATCTTATACACCGCACGTCCTCGTGAAGTCAGCGAGAAACGATGGAAAACAGGAGACGTCTGGGAATAGTTTGATGCTGAGAACAGCACTCTCATGCTAGTAAAGCTTGACACTGTGGTGTTTTTGTTTTTGTCGCAGACTGTATGTAGAAGTGTGCTATACTGTACATTCAAATCACACAGTCTAAAGCAGGCTTTAGAGGTGTGTGTCAAGTTTTTCTACCCTCATGTGTGCAGGATAAAGCTCGCAAGTCATGAACACCAATCCGCTGTCCGTAGCTCCTTCTTGTGCTCGGGGCTTGCTCTTCCGTAAGACCCCTGAAGGTGTGCTGTGGTGTTCTGCACCCAGACGTGAGCAGAAGATCCTTTAAGTCGTGTAAGTTCCTAAGTGGGGCCTCTGTGGATTCGATTTGAACGTGTTTCCAGCACGGTCCCACACACGCTCGATCGGATTGAGATCTGGGGAATTTCACGGCCATGTCAGCACCCCGAGCTCTTTGTCCTGTTTCTCGAGCTATTCCTGAACAACCCGCTGCAGCGTGATGCAAGACACAGCATCCTGCTGAAAGAGTCCGCTGCCTTCAGGGAATGCCATTTCCATGAAGGGGTGCACTTGAGCTGCAGGAATGTTTAGGTAGGTGGTACGCATTAAACGAACAGCCACTTGAACACCAGGACTCGAGGTTTCCCAGCAGAACATTGCCCTGAGCGTCCATCACAATGGCTTTGCCTTCATCCCAGAGCGCATCCTGGTGCCATCTCTTGCCCAGGTAAGTGACTCTCGCGCACCTGGACGTTCACATGATGTAAAAGAAAACATGATTCATCAGACCAGGACACTTTCTGGTGCTCACTGTTGGAGCTTTCATTGGTGGACAGGGGTCAGCATGGGCACTCTGAGTGATCTGCAGTTCCGCAGCCTCAAACACAGCAGGCTGCGATGCACTGCATGTCCTGACGGTTTTTTTTGTTTTTTTTACATCACAGCCAGCATGAACTTTTTTTCAGCAATTTTTCAGCAGCTACAGTAGCTCAAGGATCAGACCAGACCAGAGCAGGCATGCTGGCCTTTCCTCCCTATGTGAATCAGGGAGCCTTGGGTGTCCACGATCCTGTCCATGACTCCAAGTGTCCTTCCTCGGACGAATCCCACAAGACCTGATGTTTTGACATGGTCTGACCCAGTCATCTGGCCATCATAATTTGGGCCTTGTGGAAATCACTCAGGTCCTTACACTTGTTTATCTGCTTTCATCACATCAAGTTCAAGAACCATTCAGTTGCTTAATATATCCCGCCGCTTGACTGGTGCCATTGTAATCAATGAGATAATCAATGTTATTCACTTCACCTGTCAGCGGTTTTAATGCAATGGCTGATCAGAGGATCTGCACTGAGGTTCAGGTTATTATAAACATTTATTATTTATTTACTGCTAGTCAGTTACTGGTTAATTCACGTAAAAATGATTAGTTGACATTTCTGGACCATATAT
>JAQMCW010000016.1:13506477-13524574 GCA_030068335.1 Chrysichthys cranchii | reverse complement strand
ACTACCATTTCCACTTTCTTGGGACCCAGAATGAAGCTTATAGAGCAAAAATGCAGAGAAACACAACGGAAAAATGCGTTGAACACGTTCACACCCCGAGTGCTTGACAAGAAAGGTTTGTGCCATGAGGCGTGGGTCGGCTTCCTGTACGCCATTCAAGGATTTGTTCATTGGTCGGTACAAAATCTGCTCGGGAATTTAGTTCGTGCGTCGATTTGTTCGCCATCTGATGCGTTCACGAGCTTTCTGCTAAACTAACTTGTTGCAATAAACAGCCTATAAACACTGCAGGTGGCCAGAGAGGGCAGTGTTTCAAGTCTGCTGTTGAAGGTGTTTGTTTTCATCTGAGACTTTACTCCCCTGACACACAGACACACACACACAACTTAATTTTGGTCGTCATCTAATGATCAGATCTGTGCTTTATGGCGTGCTGGGGCCGTGATCCGTCTCTGTCATCACGTTGCAAGCGTTGTGGCCCACCGCACTTTCGGTAAATGTTCTCGGTGTGCGGCCCAGGTTCACCACTCCAGCCCCTTTTAATTCCACCATGATGGATTAGCCTGGCAGGAACCAATTTTGGCGCTCGGATTGAGCTTTAAATCATCGGATCACTCTTGTGGTCGCATGCCATTTGTTACACCCGTGGATCCAAAAAAAAAAAAAAAAAAAAAAAAGTAAATACATTACGAATGTAAATAAATTAGGGGCTCATGAGCCCAGGACTAAATGTTGTATGGACAGGGTTGTTCGTTGTAAAGGGTGATGGATGAGCCTCCATGTGGCCTTCCAGACAACTCCCAGGTCAATTTCCTGTCCCACGGAGACGCAGCTGAGCTCTGTAATCTTCCCACATGGCATGTGGAAATACTTCCTAAAATTACAGAGTGTTCCACCCCTTTGCTGTGATTAGTCATGTAGCCTGAATTAAACTTCAAGAACACACTCGTATATGGACAAATGGGAAGCAGAAACTAGAGAAGTCACAGGTAGTGTGCTGCCACACTGGAGTGTCGGGTGAAGACAGAGGCTAAAATGGAACAGGACAGGTAGAGCCTTGCAGCTCAGCTAAAACAGAGGTGTGGGAACGAGAGACAATGACAGAGACAGACAGGCGGACAACGAGAAGGCCTAGGCGACATAAGGTAGTGTGGAGGGAGGGATGGAGCGCACGGAGCAGGTGGGAAGAGAGAGAGAGAGACAGAGGGAGAGAGTGAGGGATGAAAAGCTGTCGGGGTTTTGTCAGAAGAAAGCAGAGGCGTTGTCTCTGTGGAGCAGGACATCACTGTCAGAGCGAGCGGCCCGGTGACCTCATCACTGCACACACTGACACCGAGGAGCCGAGATCCAGCAGCCCTGCAGATCTGCTCACACCAGTCCTGAAAGACAGACACACACACACACACACACATACATATATATCTTTCCTTCTACTGCCAGGTCCCAGGTCTACAAGAACTCTCATCCTAACCTTAACTGTAACCTCACTAACCAAAAGGAAATCTTTGCTTTTTTTTTTTTTTTGAATAGAAATCTGCATTTTTGTTTCTAAAACTGCATAAAAATGTACGAGAGACTGAAGCTCAGGGGACCAGGAAAATGTCCCCACAAAGTCAAAACTGTCAGATGTTCATATTCTTGTGGGGACATCCTTAGCAAGATGGAAAGACATGTATACACGCGCACACACATTGCAGTGTCTGTCTTTTAGTCTCTCTCTCTCTCTCTCGCTTGCAGACAAAAGTTTTACCTATCAGATAGCTATAGATAAACACTATTGTTGCTGAAAGTACTATAATCATCATCATCATCATCATCTTAATACATGGGTAGGCCCATAAGTATTGCGTCAGTGACAGAATTTTTGTCACTTTGCTTTTGAACGCGTCCTCATTAACTCTTTCAGTGCTGAAAAAAAAAGTTTTACTTTGCCCCCAGTGCTGAATATTTTATGCATAAATTCGGGCCGTCGCTTTGACGTTGCACCAGTAGAAACTGTTGAGGTGGTGTTATCTTTACGTGATGCGGCAGAACGAGTGGACGCTTGACAAGTTTTTCCCCTTGTAGACGGCCCTGCGGTGTCAGGTTCAAGATCGCTAGAAGCCCTTGCAGTTTCGGGTTCACTCTCGCTATCCATCTCCGCATCGTCAAAATCATCGTCAGATACGTCAGATATATCATCCAGCACTAATTTCAGAACCTCCTCCTTACTAAACTTTCCTTTCCACGTCATTTTTTTACTGCATATCGTAATATAGCTTGTCAACAACGTGCTCCTGATGGCACTCTGACACACAACAGGAACAGTATATTACGAAAAATTACCTCGAGTGTCGCCGCCTAGCGAGTACAATTAAGCTATTTAATTTTGTCGACTTTTGTCGATGTGTATGCATGGCCGTAGCACCAGACCCCTAGATGTCAACTTTACTCACCTCCAGCACCGAAAGGGTTAAGGACACAGCCAAGACGTGACTGAAGTGTAGACTTTCAGCTTAAACACTGTACAGGGCACTAATTGAAATAGTGGCATACCAGTGCCCTATAAAGGGTTCATGCTTGAGGATTAACAAAAATATTGCTTTTACCGATAAAGAATTACAGGGTTTTTTTTTTTTTTTTTTTTAATTTAATTAAATTTTTTTTAAACACAGTCTCTCCATTTATAAAGGCTCAGAAGTAATTGGAGTGATTGGATTGTTTGAGTTACTGTTTTCCCATCTTGGCATCTCGAACAAACCTGGCCATTTTCCGCTGACTTTTTTTTTCATCAACAAGGCGTTTCCACCCACAGAGCTGTCGCTCAATTGATGTTTGTTTTTACACCATTCCGTGTGACCTCTGGAGACGGAGATCAGCACTTTCTGAAACACTCAAATCATACACAGTATCGTATCTGATTCCAGCAACCATGCCACGGATAATGTTTGACGTGAACATAAACTGAAGCTCTTGACCTGTATCTACAGAAATTTATTTTATTTTATTTCATTTTATTTCATTTTATTTCATTTTATTTATTTATTTGTTTTTGTTTGTTTGTTTATTGCATTGTGCTCCTGCCACCTGATTGGCTGATAAAGTGGACATATATTGGATATATATGTTATTCTAATATACATTTCAGTTATTATTATAATAATACCAATAGTGTTGGTTATACTGCAATATTAGAAGTTATCGATACAAGTTTACAATATCGTAATAATCAAGAATAAACTTCATTATTATAACTCGTCTCCGTTTTTCCCCCAACATCACTTCCGCTTGCAGCCTTGTGTTTTCACTGCAGACATTAGCATGTGTCGTGAGGAGACCTCGCGTGATTAGCTAGCGTTTCTGCGCAGCACGCTCCAGGTCCCTCTCTCTGCTCTCCTGACCTGAGGTCAGCCCAAGCTTTAACCACATGCTGGAGCGGGGCGTCGTCCCCCTGATCCCAGATCAGCACTTCTCAGGTGTGCGTTGGCAGGAACATATGATGCTTTAGTGGCTGATGAATGGTGCGTATCTGGGGGATAAGCGGCACGCGCGTGTGTGCGCGCGATGCGGTGTGCCATGATGGAGTGCAGCGGTGCCCTCCTGTCCTTGCGCGCTCTCCCCGGCATAATTAAAGCTCTTAAAGGAGAGGAATCGTTCGCCTTTAATTAATCAATGCACCGCCGATGGGGCCTGCTCCAGGGAGCAGAGAACACAGATCGCATCCCGACTCCTTAAGCCAGCACGCGCGCACACACACACACACACACACACACACACACACATATACACACACACACACATACACACACACACACACACACACACAGAGTGTGTGGCGAACATGCTAGCCACGTAATCACACACACTTAATCATGAGATGGGCTGTAACTGACACACAGGTAGATCTGAGATGGGTTTAGCAGATGTTTGGCTCTGCGAGTCTGCAGGGGGATTCGGGATTATCGTTCGTGCTCATGCTAGTCCTGAACATTTGGATCAAATTATCTTAAATCCCACAGGGGTAATCCGTGACACAATTAGGATTTTCGGCTGTGTTCTTTGCACTCTGGAGGATTTAGTCTTCAATTAATTCAGGCCCGTTCCGGGACCTGTGTGATGAAGCAAAATGTAGACAAATACCGTAAAGACAAACGATTGGTAGATCAGGCAAGCTTGCGTATTTTATTCTTCTCCCTCTAAAGGCTTGTTGTTAAGTGTAATTTCATTTTAAGCGTTGATTCGTTTTCCACTCCAGGTATTATAAAGAGTATAAAGTGCAATATTTATTCTGCTGGGCAGCTTGTACAGTATTTGACATAACCATGTCTGAAAGCCAATGCAATAAAGCTGCTAATATCCTGTGCTGCTACTTATGAGGGCTTACAATCACGTGTAATTTGCACAGGCAGTTTGCTCAGCGTCGCACAATTATCCTTCGTAGCTTATCTTTAAGGTTCCCCCGCTGTTCTGGGTACTTAGACTGTATTTAGACGCTGCGTATTTAGTGTCTCGAGCTCGCCCTCATCGTTTTAACGGGAAGATATGACGTCTAAGACTCGTCACATCGGTAGGATTTCGTGCAGATCGCTTGGCGCACTGCCGTCGCCGTGTAGGTTCTTCCCTTTCGGGGTTTTCTGGCACGGGCCTTACGCAGATATTAACATCCAAATGACAAACCGACTCGCGTACAGCTGACTGGGACTGGGTTAAATAAACATATAATCCACAGATATGATTTTGTATAAATAAATAAATAGCTAGGGGAAGAACTGATGACAGGGCGAAAGGTTTTCACTTGCGAAGAACATTGAGTCGTCCCTATCAAGCAAAAGATATGTTTTTATTTTAATCACAGCGTCCTTGATACTGTCGAAGTCTTAGCATTTAGTTTCTATGGTTTACCAATATCCTGTTAGAAGGTAAAAAAAAAAATTTTAAAAAAAGGAGGAAATTAAAATTCAATTTGTATTAAATTAACCATTATACAGTACATCTGCTGGAAAGCCTAAATGTTTATTCGTACTCGGTGCTTGAAGTTTTTTTTTTTCCTTCAGAAGAAGCCCTTAATAGCAAATAGGAACTAACTCTGCGAAAAAAGGAAAAAAAAACAAACAACTTGTAAAATGGTATGTGGAGAAATCCTTTGGATTGGTGTTTGGTGTGAGCTGTTAAATAAAAGATTTTTGCCTGTCTGAAGGACTAAAGCGGGCATCCTGAAAGACCCGCGGACGCGTCTCGAGCAGACTAACAGGCAATTAATACCACAGTTGACCTCAAGTGATGCTTTAACCTCATGGGTTTACAGTATCGCAAACGAAATAAAACTGTTTCCAACCGCTGTGATACAGACAGAGCGAAGCTATTCCTGTCCTCCGCAGAAGAAGAAAATTTCCTTCGTTTCAGATCTAAGCCGGCTTTGTGAGGAGTTCAGAAGAATCCTAACGGCCCATGGCACATTTGCGCGTCCGATAAGAATATAATCAATACGATGGTGCAGGGACGATCATATCACCGTATTGCGCGAGTCTACCTACCCATTTTTTTTTTCCCCCTCACTTTTTGTCAGTATTAGCCTCAAAGACCCTTTTATTTTCCTTTTGTGCTAATATTAACTCCACAGCTGGAGTACAGTTTTCCGCTTATTTATTTATTTCTCTCTTTTTGTTGTTGTTCGATTGCTCTAACCTTGCGGTGGGACCTCAAGCATCCACGCTGTGTACAGGGCTCTTTATCGACTCACGTGCAACGCCGTGTTCCTCGAGGCACAATATTTCATCCCAGTGAAGTGTACACGGGGAAGTTGGCTTGAGTCGACCTTTTTTTTTTTTTTTTTTTTTTTTTTTTTTTTTTTTTTTTTTAAGCATACCGAAGCGCGCGATTTCAAAGCAATCCAGACAACGGCGTTGTCCACAGACCACTCATCCGAGAGGGTATTCACGTCAGGACACGCATTATGCAAAGTTCAGCGCTGTGAATACAGACGTGACGACCCTGAACACGGAGGCGCTTTTCATCCTATTGAGTGTAACTCAGCGGTAGGCTGTGGGAAGCACAGCAGCGGGTAACCCTCTACAGTCCCTCGAGAGGAAACGCGGCCTTTTGATGTACACGCAAAATGCACGGGTTTCTCGTAACCATGAAGCGCATTTTATTCCTGAAAAGCTGAAACGCTCTTAACCTCGCAATAGCTATTGATAAATTATACATACAGGATTTTTTTTATTTATTTATTTATTTTTTTTTTTAAAGAAGCAATACACGACACGGATGACGGTCTCTTGTGCTAATTCTCGAAGCGTCCGAAGGATCGATTTCTGCCATCTGTGATTTCGGGGAGGAAAAATGAAGCCATCAGTTCGGACGAAAATTAATTTGACTTCTCGTGCGCGACTGTTTGATTAATATTTGATAAAACACAAACCGTTTCCCGGTGAACAGAGAGAGCCGTAGCTTGTTTGTTTCAACTCAGCCTGTTTGAAGCACCATCACCTTGAGAGCGAACCGCAGTAGTAGTGTTTATGTGCATCTGATTATTTCCCGTGTAGAGCGCAAGAGGTACTTGATTGCAAAGAGATGCGCACTCTCGCTCACTCCCCGTAGCCTATAATCCAATGTGCATTCATTAAAACCAACAAATAATGCTGATTTGGTGTGTAGGTGTGTCAGCGTGTGAGCGTAATGATTTTAAACTCCAATTCTCCCTCCGCTGCTGACTCCGTAATATGTTTTGGGGTTTTTGGGTTTTTTTTGCTTTCGTTTTTTTTTTTTGTTTTGTTTTTTGCAAAGAGCGGATGGAGCGCGCCACTCCCGATGGCGATCCCCAACGTTCCTTAGAACGAAGGTCCCGAAAGCAAAGGGGCTCTTGAATCAAAATGGCTGCCCTAATTAAAACCCTGGCGAGAAAGCAAATTAGGCGAGGAGAGAAACTCATCAAGGCGCGCAATATCGGTTTCCAAAAACACACACTTCGGCTCTGGCGCGGCCTGGATTACCGCGCCCACAGAATACACACTCCGCAGGCTTTATTGGCTTAGACGGTGTTTAATATGCTTCCCACAGCCGACACACACCGCAGCGCAGTTTACAGGAGAGGGAATAAGAGAAAAGGAAAAGGAACGCTGGTGATCCGACTGTGGAAACTGCGACGAACGCATTCGTTTCAGAAGCACGTCTAGAGCGCACAGGACAGAGAGTGCGTCACGGGTGAATACGGCGGCGCAGATAGAAAGGGAGAAAGAACGAAGGAGGAAAATCGACAAGTATTAAAGAGAAATGCTGAAAATGGGGGAGAGAAAGGAAACGCTTTCCTGCGTCTCTACATTTTGGGCAGCCGCACGCATGCTTCTTTCGGGTGTTTGTTTTTCTTTTGTTCTTCGCACGCATGCTACATTTTCTCTTTCCGCCCTTCGCCTTGTCTACCTGTACCGTTAATATTGTTTTGTAAATGACGTGAGCGCTTCTCCCAGACGTAGAAATGAACGTTTTTCCACTGCCATCGAAAAAGAAGGCCTCGTCCCGCTTCGCCACCTCACGTTCCTTGCCAGCGTGAGCACAAGTTTAGGCAGAAAATCCGAGCTAACAGATGAGCTTTTCTGAACAGTACAGTCCAACATCAACACAGTGAAAACAGCAACAGCTGGAACCTCTGGCTCCTCCATGTTTGTTCTCCAAGTAACTGGAAAGCACGTGTTTTCCTTGGAGTTCCGTCATCCACCACTCCGTCAGTTAGTCCGTTGTTCAGTGTGCGAGTCTTGATTTTTTTTCTTTCTTTCTTTCCCCCAGTCAGAAGTCTCGCAGTCGTCAGAGCGTCTGTCGATCTCCTGCCAAAAGTGATTTCATGTCATCGTTGGTCTTTCTAGCTCGATCGGCTTGTTAAAAGCAAACCTTTCTGAAAGCATTAAACCAGCTTGCAGGCTTTTATTTATTTATTTATTTATTTATCTATCTATTTTCCCTCTCTCTCCTCTGCAGTGCCCCTGCTCTGACCTTTTAGGCGTGTACGTTATTAGTTTCCGCGGCCAGGCAGCACGCTCGCCGCACCCACTTGATTTGATACTATCTGGTTTTGTGCCGAGTCGGCTGTTTGTCTGAGAGATGCAGGCTGTGCACAGTCACTGAAGAGAGCATCCATGGTGTAGTTGTAAGCAACGTGCAGGCAGGCTGCACAAATTTCTTACTCAACACCTGTGTGTGTGTGTGTGTGTGTGTGTGTGTGTGTGTGTGTGTGTGTGTACGGCCCGTGATGGATCATTCCTACTCACCAAACTGCCGCCTTTATTGCAGATGTTTAGTAGTTCATAATTGAAAATCCGAAGCGAAATGATTGGTCAGTCTCTCATCCTGAATCCCGGCGCTATCGATCGGGTGGGCAATGCAGCCTGGAAGTAAAAATGATCTAATCAGAGAGCTCTGCATTGCTTATACTGTGTTCTGTTCAGCTTGAGGAAAAGAGCGCAAGAATGATCGAGGAAAGGAAGGACCCAGGAGACAGGGTCTTCCGTCAGAGGCTTCTCTCGCTGCAGAGGTAGTTATCTCGCATGGCTGTGTTGAGATGTGAGGAATCAACCATGGCACGGCAGGCTGTTCTAGGGAAATAATCAACGGCAGCCTGGTGTCAGGTGTTCCCGCCCCCAGGGCCGATTAGTTTCTTAGTAACGGCACGTCCTGATGCGTTTTAATCCTCTTATACTCGTCAGCAGCTTGACAACAAACACGATTGCTTATTACTTAACAAGTAACAACATATAAGTTCGTGTGGAATGTCTGCATATAACACAGAGTGACTTCTTGTTACCGCTTATGTTACAGCAGCTATACAGTTACACATCTCTTTTTGTTCCTTTGTCCTGATGTAAATGAGACAAGAAAACGCACCTTGTGACATGCAAACACGAAACGGCAAAATGCCAACCGAGCGTCTCGTCACAGGAAACTTTACCGTATATGGAGCATCTGCCGGACCAGTGCGCGAGACAAATCCCCATGTACACTGTTGCATTAGAAACCATAACCGTTAAAGGAATCAACACCTTCGCAACCGAGAGTCCCACAGCGCTGGGGTACGGTGTGACGTCAGAGCTAATGCAGATCTCACCATATAGAGTGTGAACAGTGATGAGCCAGTGTTTAGGAGTCAGGGTTATCGATCGGAAGCCCCAGTGCTGCGGCGTTATTCCTCAACAGCTTTGTATCATCGCTGAGTCTGCACTCTGACCCCAAGCTGGGATATGACTTTTTACGGATGTCAGGCTGTGAGTGGGGGGAAAAAAAAGTAATCCTTTGCGAAATGAACTAAATAATACAGACGTACTGTAACTCACCAGGGAGGTGTTATTGAGCCATCTGGGTCACGGCACCAGATTGTTGGAAACGTGGCAGTTAGGAGTGAGGAACCCAAAGACCAGTTTTACCATGAAGTGGAATATCTGAATAAATGTCAACTTGAGTAAATGAGCGTAAAAAAAGCTATTTATTATGTACAAAGGTCACAGTCAGACCTGTGCAAAGTACCGTTTCGTGTGCACTGCGCATGCTTTAGAGCCGAGTAGCCAGTTATGTCAGGGTTGACCATAAAATGGCAGATGATACGTTTTGGATTGGGACAAAATAGCCTTACAGAAGCACTGGGAATTCCCTTAGGACTTTCCGAAATGCAAACAGTGACATAAACCATTGCGATCAATAAAATACTGACAAATCACCGAGCTTTAGTCTGCCCAATCTGCCCTTTGTTCGGCACTCCCCTTTCAGAGGTAGCCAAGGAAAACACGCAAGACGGTAAGCGTAATTGGAGAGTACAGACTTGGAGTCCTCGAGAAAGAACAGCCAAAGTGCGTCACGTCTGGATCGTACGATGGGGTATTAGGGCCACCCATGAAGAAAATTTTTTTTTTGTTGCTATGACGAGATTAAAGTCGACATTAAACTCGAAATTTCGAGAATAAAGTCAAAATGAGATATCGACTTTAATCTCGACATTCAAAACTAGTTCGGAGAGAGAGCAACCGCTCCACAGCTGCAGTCTCAGACACGCACACACACACACACCTGCAGGATCAAGCAACTTGACAAGTTGTCTTATTGTATTTTGCGATCCAACATAACCTCTCTGTATGGCACGCAGGCGTAACCATCGATATCCTTGCATCTGCACATTTCCAGCCATTTCAGTTTGCAAGAATTTATCGTTAAGCCCGATTCTGAAGTACAGTTTGACCAAATCATCTACACGAGGCATGTTGAGTCGTCGGCCAATTGATCGGTCTGAGTTCGAATTCTTGAAATTTCGACTTTAATGTCGACATGTCGACTTTAATCTCATCATGGCAAAAAAAAAAATTTCTCTTCACGTGTGGCCCTAATACTCCATCGTAGGATCGAGAGCCGGCTCGGCTTTTACCAATCGCATAAAAAGTCCTCGATACAAGCGTTTGCAGGAAGTCTGGTTTTGGTGTAGAAGCAACAATCTGCATGGGATTTCATACGTTTGACTACATTATTAATGCACAAACTCTGTGTTTTTCCCATGATCTTCTAGAGCACATACATGATTTTATGCGTTTAATGTGCAAGTGCATGCATGCAACTGTGTGTCTGAGAATACTGTTCACACTTCGGTGCCTGTGTGTGTGTGTGTGTGTGTGTGTGTGTGTGTGTGTGTTTCGGTGGCGTTAACAGGTTTACAGTGGCAACAGGATTAGTCTAGCTGTATAAATGGAGAGAGAGCTACATTAAGTCTAAAGAAGCCCTGAGGGGGTGGATGACTCCTATGAGCCCCCCTCGTTCTTTCTCACTATGTTTTTTTTTTTGCCTATTACTTGTAAATCCTTTATTGTGCAGCGCGCAGCTTGACAAAACCCCTTTACAAAGCCTCAAGTCCTGCCCCGCTCACCTTAGCGCACGGCACATACACAGTAGATAATACCCATCCGACGCAAAAAGGCCTCGGAACACTCTGGGTTCGTGTATCGTCTGTTCCTGTCCCCTATAGTTATCTGTTATGAAGAGACTTACACAAGGCCTATTGATTTCCGAGGCTGCGCTAAAAGCAGTCCGACACGCTGATGGCAGGGTTATTGCTTCCTCTTCCCCTGCCCTGCTCCACCGTATACCTTAATCGAACACTTGCCTAATTGGTTGAACTAAAGACCAGCGCACGCATACAAACGCTGCTTTCGTAGCTCAACATGTGGAGTAGAAACGAGGCTCTCTGTTCCCGAGAGCGCATCTCTGTCTGTAGTTCGCTCTCTCGCCCGGTCTCTCTCTCCGTCTGTCTTCCCTGCTGCGCGTGACAATGTTTCCACGCCCCTAATTGAGGATAAAACAGGAATTAAATCAGACTCCATGCGCAGAGAGGCCCCGTCCCTGAAGTCACCAAGTCAGCAGGGCTCGGCTCATCCGCGCCTCGTCGATACGCGCGGAATCCGCTAATGTATGCAAATGGAATGGAATGGATGTGAGTAATTTGTGGCCTGAACCGATGATGATGATGATGGACTTAATGGGAGACTCTACAGATCCGTATAGTACATTAGTGTGTTTTCTAACTACTGGAAATCCATTATAGTGCCATTTCTTACGTGGCAGCACGGCACACTTAATGCCGTTTATGGCGAGCGTAGTTATGTAGGAGAAGTGGGGTTTGCAGGAGTCCTGTGTGCTTAGAGTTATGAAGAGAAGTGCGCCAGGACAGTTGTACCAGCTTCGTGCTACGCGCAAAGAAAGATTATTAGGCACCACGTAGCAGGGAGACGCAAAAATCGTATTAAATTGCAAACTCAATTCATGTCTCAGTGCAGTGCAATTGTCAAGCATCAGTTCTGCAGCTCGTGTCGTGGACATTGCATTGTGCGGCTCCATCAGAGAGCTAAAGATCAAATGAATTCATGCTGTACTTCCTAAACACACATTTTCTTCAATTTGATTTATTACTATTACTAAACAATCAGAACGAAGCGGACGGACGGAAGAACGAACGAGGCGCACGGGTCCTCGCTGAATTTGCTGTTTTGAAATCGAACGAGAGAAACCCGAAACTGCCACGACTAATTATTTAACCAGGCGTTAACGTTTTATGCTAAAGCATGGCTGTTTTTCTCCCGATCTTGGCAGAAGCGGACAGAACTTCAGTCGTTCGGTGATTGAAAACATATTTGCAGACATCCACTAGAAAACCTAGCTAGCGCTTTGTGCTGGAGTAAGGGAAACTTGTGGGATTGAAGAATACTACATATAAATGTGGTTCATTACAAAAGTGGTATGTCAAAAACATCTGGATTACCTTCGTTTTTTCGAGAAGTCCTGCTAAATAGGTGGAGCTAGTAAACTGGCGATTAAAGCGCTCTCAGTGTTCATCCGGGTCGTTCGGTTCTCCAACCGACTTCTTTCGGCCTTCAGGGATCCTACAGCATTAGCATAAGGACCTGCGCCGCCGCTTTTTTTTTTTTTTTAATGATGATAAAAACTACTGTTTTAATAGGTTTTTTTTTAGTGATTATAGCCTAATAGAGTGAGTTTATAGGTTTCGACTTACTCCCACCACCCTAATGTGTTACATTTAAAAAATAAAAATTAAAAAATTAAAAAATCGTTACCTAATCTGAAGATTAATAACTTGAAAACAAGCATGCATGGTGTTAATTTTTATTAATAATGTTGACTGTAAGTGCTAATGTTACTCGTAAGTTTAATAAACCTTGTTAATATGAAAAGGCGACTTGTTTTACAGCTATATTTTATTACGAGTGGAAAGTCCAGGAACAAAAAAAAAAAACCTCTCTAATGGCTCCAATAAATAACTATAATACTACACATTTACTTAATGTGCCTAATATTTTAATAGCTAGATCATGCTCGTGACATAAATCTGCGCTGCTACCGTTAAAGCGACGTGGGGAAATTTATTTACCCTGGAAGCGTTCTCTGGCTGTGAAAACTTTTTTTTTTTTTTTTTTTTCCCCCCTGCATTAATGCATCCAGATATATTTTTGTTGTTGTTGTTTACGTTCCCGTTTTGATTCGCTTAAATCTTGTTTATCTTGGACGCTTTAATAAACAGTGATGAACGCTCTGGAAAAGACCCAACCAGCAAACTGTAATGAGGCTCAATTTAATATCAGCAAATTAAATTTAATGTAATGCCAAGTCGGAGGCCTAAATTAAAAACCTATTGAGAAATAAACAAAATGAGAACGACGGAGAAAGCGTCGGAGAGAAGTTATCTAGATAGTACGGCGGCGCGCGTTTCCTACGGCGACGGGAGAGATTTTTCCGTCCGTATTAATTTATTTGTCGGTTTGGCGTGTTATGATAGTCTAATCTATACGCTCAGCCAATTTCGTGCATGCTCGCGCATGTCTTTCCCATAGCCGCAAATTAATTGGCTTCAAAAAATAATTAATACAGTCAGCCACCGTAGATGGGAACCAAACTCCAAGTCGGTGAGGCCAAGCCGCAAATTTAGTTGCGTAGGAGGAAGGTGTGTTTGTCTGTGATGCTTCAGCACTTCTCATAAGAGGATATTATATCTACCGCAGGGTCTAGATGGGAGCGAGACGCATTATTTAAACCTCAGGGCTTAGTTTTATGGATTTCTCTGTTTATTGTCCATGGTTCTCTCTCTCTCTCTCTTCTCTCTGTAGTTCCCTTTCCCCCGATTCTCGCTGTCCGCATCGACCTATTGTGGAACAGTAACACACCACAAATGGAAAATAAAGCCATAAAAGGAAAAAAAGAAGCCACCTTTGCTTTTATGAGGTAGCAGCAGGCAACAAGTGTTGGAAGCTGCGAGGTTCAAGGAGGTCCAGAGGAGAACGGCACCCCTGACTGTGTTATAGGTCTTTCGATTAAACAGTGCAAGAGCCAACGCGGAGGTCAGTGCGTGCTCACAAACGCAAAGGCCGTTGTTAGACGAGAACTGGAAAGAGAAAATGAAGCAGACAGGACCAGGATACGGGATAAAGGGGTAAATGCATAGACCAAGGCGTGCGTGGAGAACGGAGAAAGAGGGAAGAAGGAGAACGATTTGGCTGCCCTCGGTGATCAACCAGGGACTTGGACGAAGGAGGAGAAGAGCACGAAAAGGAAACAGCGAGAGAAGTTTAGGAGAGTGGTGTAATTTTGGCTCCTGCACAGAGGCCTCTGGGAAAATCATCGCAGCCTACGGAAGCCCTGCAGGCCCATAAATCACCCGAAAAGCTCCGGCTGCCAGGGACCCAGAGGTGACCCCCAGCTCCCCTCCCCTCCCTTGCCTTTCCTTTCCTTTCTTTTCCGCTCTTTCCTGTTCTCCATTTCGACATCTCTTCTCTGTTCCCAACAGTACCGAGGGCAGGAGGCCATCGTTTACAATGCGGGAGCATCTACAACTCGACGCTTTTTCCTCTTCATTTGTCAGCAGACAACAAACTCTTGCAGAAAGTTAATCATTTTGCCTTAGTCTAACTCTGGCATTCATCTCCATCTCCATCTCCACATCCTACACACTACAAATGCAGCACTGCAGAGTTGGGGTTTTTTTTTTTTTTTTTTTTTTTATATACACTAAACTATGTTGATCAGTCCATTACCCCAGACAGAAAACTACATGTTTTAGAGATGGGCATGGCTATTGGAGTGCTCCGTCGCGACAGCAATGATTGATCATGAGAGCAGAATAAATGTGTTTGTTTGCATAAACCCTTTCAGTAGGGGCTGCGCTGCTTTCTCTGTTTAGTATTCATGATCTTCATCATTACCCTCCTACTCCCTATATAACCAGTGAAATAATGGTTTTTCCACCCACCGTGCACTACGTGTTCAAATTGCGAGTCGTTTGGGACTCTCTCGAATGCAGATAACTTCAGGAAGACGGTCCTCTGACCTAAATCTTGCCTTGTCAAACACAGTAACGTTGCTTTCGCTTGTTATTCGTTCTTGACTTAGGTGATAATGCACAGTCGGCTGTATTTTTAAATATTTTTTTTGCGCATGGAAATTGGGCAGAGATACGGGAACATTGACGGACCTAGGCAAAAGAAAGTACGTGCCTGGGAAAAAAAAAAACCCCAAACAAACGGGACAACATGACATCACAACATGTTGGCTGCATCCGGGTACTCCTACTGACATACCGTATAGTACGCAGAAAAAGCATCATGCCATAATCGGGAGAATATCCGAATGCTAATGGGGCTTTTAAATTTTAGTAGTCTATCAGAATCGAGAAGGCGTACTATGTTCGTAGTATGCAAATGTACCAGATGACTTATTTATTCTTTTTATTTTTTTTTGCCCAATTCAGCGTAGGTAAAATGCGAATAGGCAAAATGTGAGCTATAGATTTAATGCTGGGCGCGGTGGATGCAAGCCCTTGTGAGATTAGCTGTCGAAATGACCGAGCTGCCCGTTGCTATCACATTCATACACGCACACAGGGACAAGCCCTCAGGAGCACGGATAGGCCTGTGGCACCCCTCGGTAGCATGATTAGGGAGTCAGCTGGGTAAATCAGAGAGGCAGAGGGAGCGAGATGAATGTTTCTAGGCGACGCCTCGAGTGTATTAGTCAAAGCGACCCAGAGAGCGCTCCGGCAGTTAGAGAGAGAGAGTCCAGAGAGAGTTCCGCTCCTGACAAAAAGGAGGGAATAATTGTTTCTGCGCTACTATGGAGTGACATGTCTGTTCTCGTTCCGCCCGTTTTTTTTTTTTTTTGTTTTGTTTTTTTTTTTTTTGGTTGTTATTTCAATATATGTATTCCCACTCTCATGTTCTTTCCAATCTTTTTGCACTTCTCTTTTATCACCGATTCTCTTTATTTTCTCTTTTCTAAGTCTGTCTAAACTATGAGACGGAAAACGGACACTAAAAGGAAGAAAAATTTCTAAATAAATAAATCTCCCGTCAATACTGATACTGCAGGCTGAATGAACTCTAATCAATGCAACTTGCCTACAGTGCAAGTGCATGTTATTTACTTTTCTAATACATTAGTTTGTGCCATATGGGCTCCTGTTGTTCTGCTGCTGTCTGTATTGGGGTGGGGGGTGGGGGGATAAAGGAGTGGAGTAGATTTAATGACTGGATGCTTGCTGTTTCGCAGGCAATACCAATAATAAAAATTACTGAAAGAAAAGTTATTTCATTTGTAATAATCAGCTCGTACAATGAAGAACGCCTGCAGGATATGTCTGTCTCTCTGCCTGCCTGTCTGTCTGTCTGTCAGCTTCTCTTCTTCACTATTTACGCCACATTTCTAATGCACTACTTTATATTTCATCTATTTATCTCGCGCCAATTATGCTCCTATTCCATTTGACATTAAGCACAGGAAGGGAAAAAAAAAAATCAAACCACGTCTCAATCTTTGAAGTCTCCAGAAGCTAATGGCTACACTGCGCCTCTATTTTTTTTTTTTTTTTTTCCCAGTCCGCCTTCGTCAGGGACACATCCGCCCCTACACACAGCACCTCCTTTTCTAGGTTGATGGCAGAGTTTTAATTGGGGCTCTGAGGCGAGCACTGTGAAGTCCCAAGCCTAATTTTAACAGGGCTAGAAACACAAGATAGGGCTCGTGGGCCCAAAACGAGCACAGGTCAAGCCGTTGGAGGCTCACGTTGTGTGTGGGTGTGTGTACACGTGTAGGCGGATATGCACACAGTTTTACTGTTTTGCCAGGGTTGTCCAATATAGCTGCAGATAATCAAGTTTAAGAGAGTAATGTTATGTAAGTAATGTATATAAGTGTATGTGTGTGTGTGTGTGTGTGCATGAGAGAGAGAGAGTGTTCACTCTAATGTGTCTTAGATTAGTTTAGATTAGTTCATTTGATTTGCGTAGCCCGAGTAATTAAACTAATGCCAGAAGTGAAACGTTGCAGGGCAAAGTCTTTGAGCGCGGCCCCTTATTCGTTTCCCCATCGGACGTTTATTGGGCGGCCTGTAGAGGAAATATTGATTTCATAAAAGGGCATAAAAGGGTCGCTTGATATGTGAACAACAAACAAAGCTAAGGGCAATCCGAACTCGCTGACAAAGCGCGAGCTTCCGACTTACACAGCACCATCCTGCCAGCAAACTTTGAGCAGAGAAACAAATTCTACTTAAGAGGCATTTGAGAAATGCACATATTTTATAGAGGCAGGGTTTTTTTTTTTGGTTTTTTTTGTCTCATTATTAACTCGCTGGCACGCGTAACTGCCCCTCGCTCTCGTTTACCATATGAAAGACGTTCTTGCTTGACCTGTAGGTAATGGACAAAGACAAGACAAAGCAGTTATGGATGTGGAGAATGCTAATAGCAAGCATCACTGCGCTTTATTGATTTACCACTAGCATCCTTCAGGTCCTGAATTGGCCTGAGTAAACTACTAATTCATGTTTAATAGGGCCACTTCTGTTCGACACAGCTGATCTTTTCCTTTTCCTGTTCGGCCCAATCAGTTTATTCCAGCTTGTAATATCTCAATTCTTTTGCATTTGACATGAGCGCTTTATTCCAGACAGGAGCGCCAACATTATTCCAGTCACAGCCTGTCTACATTTTACGTACTCCCTTTCAATCGCGATTCAGCGTCGTCTTGCGGAACCAAGTCTCGGAATTTGCCCGCCATAAAAATCTCAAAAAGAAATATTTGCGCGAGTGATTAGAAGTCACAGAACGCACGGAACGCGGCGGCCGCAGCGCCGGTTTCCGCGTTGTAAATTTGTTGTGCGCGACAAATCAGCGTCTGAAATCAAATCCAGACACCCTTCACGATGGTTATGGCTTGTTGAGACTAGTGTCAAAGTCCTGAAGCAGTTGTAGTTCTATCAAGTGGAAAAAGATGGCTGTCACACTTGTCAAAGAATCCATTGCCATTACATGAACACTGTCAAAGCAACAGATGGTTGTCATAGTGATATAAGTCCTGTTTATTCTTCTCCTGACAAATGTTACTGGAAGCCTAACGCTTTCCCAGATGTGGAGCCAGCTGCACGGAGAGATAGCGGAGTGTGGAGAAAATAAAAATGCAAACAAACCAAAAAAGAAAAACCCCTCGATCTTTTATAGCACCGGATATATAAAACACACTGGTTGTTATGCCTCGGGGGGTGGGGGAGACTAGATCGGATCGAATTTTGGATTTGAGAGCAGGTTTGCAGATG
>JAQMCW010000016.1:13488905-13505285 GCA_030068335.1 Chrysichthys cranchii | reverse complement strand
CCCCCCCCCCCCCCCCCGCCCCCCCCCCCCACCCCCCCCCCCCGGCAAGGTGAGACGTGTCTTTGTCAGGCTGTGACCAGTTTGGTTCCTTATCCAAAGGGCTTGTGGGAAGATTAAGGTGAATTTCCCACCTTCCAACATTCAGTAGTAGGCTTTTTGGATTGCTGTTGAATAGGGCTGTTACAGTTTCACAGTTAGTCATGATGTATGATCAGGCCATTACCACAGCATTTAATTGGCCATTTTGGGGTAAAAAAAAAAAATGGGGGGGGGTTAGGGATCCTTATTCCTAATTCCAGTGGTTCTCACCACTTTGGGTCTGGTGCAACTTCCCAAAAATGCAAGATACATGATTTTGCAAACTCTTGCCTCCAGAGTCCAACAAAATCATGCTCCAGCAACCTTCACTTCTCCTCACAGGGGATGTGCACTGTACTGAAAATCTGTTCCTCTCGAAAACACATTAAATTGCTACCTCTGCTGCCACTCCTAGCACGTTGCTCACTTCATCATACATCATGAAAATCAAACCCAAAGAAAAACATGCCGCTACTGACCAAGCAACTTGTTTCTTTTCGGCTCCTCCCAGGAACTTCCTGCGCAGCTTTTAAAAACAACCTGACTGATACCGATAGTGGAGGTGCGTGTACCTGCAGGTGTGTTTTCAAACGGTCAGTTAGTACACTGACCCTGTGAAATTTTAGGTTATCATCAGACCACATATCCAGACACCTCGACTTACTGGACTTCTACGTGAAATGACGAGGATGACTGTGAAAAGCTTTTTATGGACAAACCAGGAACAAGTGCTTCAGCTGCTTCTGACATCCTCCCCAGTCTTGGTTTGAGTATAGGATGAGAGGTTAGGCTCATCTTAAGATCTCTCAAGCGGATTTTTTTTTTTTTGCGCTTGAGCACCAAGTCCGATTCATAAATAACATAAAATACACCTTGGGCTTTTCCAAAGACGTAAGATTTCAGTTGCCAGGTAGCATTCAGGTAGTAAATAAGCTGTTTTTCATATCTGATTTGTCTCCTTGTTGTGTTTTGTCCTTGTTATGTTTTATTTTTTTTAAGCAGGATGTTTTTTTGTAATAAATACGGAAATTCGAGTCACAGGTGCAATCAATGTTCGAGCAAGTTTTGCAATAAATCGTCTCGTGCTGGATCTGAAAGTGATAGAACTTTTACTCTCTCTATGGCTCTCTCTCTCTCTCTCTGTACCTTTCGTTTCTTATTTTGTATACCCTGTAATCGATCTGCACTTAAGCCCCTAGAGAGATAATCAGTTTGTCAAAGTGCTGAATGGGCCTCCATCAATCCTCAGGCTCTGCATTGTGTGCTTGCGATATCCCGGTGACTCGGGGGCTTTGTCATCTGAAACGTGTTTGGGAAATCAATGAAAGTGCCTGTGTAGACCGAGGGGGGGAAGAAAGGAGAAATCCCCCAGGTGCTTGGCAGAGAGCGAGGGAGAGAGAGAGAGATGGTAGCGAGTCCCACCGGTGCTTGGTGGGGGGGAGAGAGAGAGAGAGAGAGAGAGAGAGAGAGAGTGAGTCCCTCAGGTGTAGGCAAGGTGAGCGTTCAGGCTGATTAGGCTGCATGTGCCTTCTCTAACAAGGGCTCTGTGGTGCAAATGTTCCTCAGAGGACACAGGTGCAAGGCTCGTGTATTCCCTCAGGGGGCGGGTCCCCGGCACTGATTGATTCTCAGCTGGGGTTGGCTGGGATCTCTTCCTGTAGCTCGGTCCTCCTGCTGTGGCTCTGACCTCTGCCTGAATTCATTAGCCTTCTGGTCTGTAAACATGAGGACGTTGCAGTAACAAGGGCATGCTGAGAACATCTTGTGGAGCAAGTTCCCTCACGATGTCCCTCAGTACACCCCGTTCCTCCTTTATTTCTTTCATGCTTTCTTCTCCATCTATCTATCTACATCAGACTGTCTGCCTCTCAGCGCTTTTTCTTCTTTAAAGGCACATGTGACAGGACGTTTGTCATTGTCTCCTGAAAGCTGGAGGGACATGCAGAGAGACCAAAGGGAGAACGTGACGAAGCTTGGAAAAGTACGGAAAAGAAGAGAAAGAAGAAACAGCATGGGAGGACGCAAAAGAAAAACCTTCTCGCTTATTCACGAGGCCGTTATCCCTGGCTAAGTGAGGGGAGGGGTGCTGACGGCAGGTGTGTGCTCTTTGATTAATGGAGAGAATGAGTGATTGTGACAGTGCAGGTGACCAAACGGGACACGCTTTCCTGCGTCCGTCCGTCCCCCACCCAACAGCTGCCTCACTCGGCGTTCGGCGTTACTTCCTGTTTTGTTTACCCTGCCAAGGAGCCATGTTGAAGTGACATTCACCTCTCGTTGTGTTTATATAATAAATAAATAAATAAAATAAAATAAAAAAAGTAAAGTGGTGTGTCTTCTACCTGACTCAAAGAAGTGCTGTCAGCTAATGTGGTTTTGTGGCTAGCCAGCAGCAAAAGACGGATTATACGGGATAGAAAAGGGAACGAAACGAGAGAAAGATGAGGGGATGAGAGTCCCTTGACGCAGCTGTCTGAGGATCTGAGGATTTTACCGCAGGACAGGTCATCAGCCAATTAAACCCTCTTCTGCTCCGTCCTTTCTTCGCAGCTCCCATCCATCCGGAGCTCATCTTTAATCAGAACACACAGACGACGCAACTTCTTCCATCTCCTCTATCCTCTCCCTTCCTCCTTTTTTGTCTCATCTTCACATTTCTCATCTCTGCTCCTTCTCTGGTGCTGCTTGTCTTGTCTCTCATTCTCTGTCTGTCTCTCTTCTGTCATTCCCTCCCTTCTGCCCAAACAGAGTGCCATTCAAATGCTAATTGCAAAGCCCAATTATGCTAGCATGTGCAGTAATGTCTGTGTCGGCACAGAGCAGATTTCTAAAGCCATTGTGCCGAGCTGCACCAGGCTTATCACCCCTGCAATTTCTGATTCACATGCAACAATAGAACCACGCCATTTCAACATCACCCATACAAATTTATCATTTAATACAATCTTCTTACTGGTCTGTTTTTTGTTGGGTTTTTTTTTTCATTTTTTATTTTTTTTGGCATCCTCGTCGTCCTTTGAAGCGTCCTTAATTCACCTGGTAGGTTGGAGCCAAATGCAGCATCAGGAATTTCAGAAAAGAAGCGGTGGAAGCGGAGACATAGCCGCGGGTCAGAGTTAGCACGGCAGCTTTAATGAGCAGAACCGCGTACGATCGCCTGAGTCTTCCTCCGACGTGGGCGCACAGGGCATTCTGATTATCCGAGTGTCCGCGTTCATTCCTCCCTCCGCCATGGATGCGCTTGCTTGCTCACGTCGTAAGGCGAGCTACTTCTAAAGTGCAGACAGGGTAGACTTGCAGTCGGAATACTGGCAATAATTGTGTTGTATTCTAAGGCTCATAAATTAGCCACTAACTGGACAAGCCTTACTGTGTCTAAGTAGACCATAAAAGATATTGTTAGTATTATAATGAGATCCAGGGTTGGGAATAAATTACAGTCACGAAAGTTAAGTCGTCTAGGTCTCTACCCAAGCGGCCATTTTGGGCCAGGCACGTGCAGCTGCATTAATGGAGTTGGGTTCTAGGTTGAAGTAGCGCAGCGCTGTAGCAGCACTCCTGTGAATGCCGATAATGAAGGACTCGCTCGAGCTGTTGGCTGCCGCGATGTGATGGATGGCCGTGATGTTGACGTCGTGTCCGGGGTGCAGCGCTCTCGGCATTTTGCCAGGTCACTCTCGGACATTCATCTCCATCCACTTACACCTGCTGGGTACTTGCTACCTGAAGCATCCTTAAAACATGCCGCAAGGCATCCTGATATGCCCAGAATAATAAGAGCAATAACTTTTTTTCATAGCAATAACCTAGAAAAGAGTAAACTTGACTTAAGGGGTTGTCCAAGATGAAGGTGGAGTTACAGAAATTTGCTTACATGCAGCCAAACTGAAATATACTCCCACAGAGGAACTAAATATCATTTTGTAAGCTAAACTAGTTTGACATTAAGGCCAATCCCTGGTGACCTACAGTATCCCCGTGACAAATGCTATCTCTTTCTGTTTGCCTTTGTTAGTCTGCGACCCTACAGCAGAGCAGACCTCGTATCCTTTATTGACATTAGCTTCGGTCTCTTGCATGTCTTAGCATCTGCTACGACCCTCATTCAGAAAGCTTAACAGAGCATGTAGATGTATTAAATCGTCCGCTATAACCTTCACTCCGAGGGCTTAGCGGAGCAAGCTAATTTCCCCCGATGTGAGGACGGGTGTTTCACCGGCGGGGGTTTCACTATGTGCAGCTGTTCCCATCTCCGCGGTGACACAGCCTGGCTATGACCTCATCACAGGTGTGGATTCGACATTCCCGTGCAGGTGCTCGTGGCAACCGCTGCCCCTCCTGCCATTCTGATCCTATTAGAGATTTGAAGCAGCTTTCCATCTTTCCGCCGTCTGGGTTTTTTTTTTTCTTTTTCTTTTTTTCCTTTTTTTTTTTCTTTTTTTTTCTTTTTACCTTTCTGGGATAAAATAATGCCCTCAGACCACCAGGTCAAAGGCCACACAGGCTGAAATCTCAGCACACACACACACACACTTACGGATGCTTTTGAGCACGATTCAGGCAACGGCTTGTGGACAGATCTGATGCAATATCTCCAGCCAAAGCACACATATGAGAGGCCTGATTGCTGGAGGCCCAATGGAAAAAAAGTGGAGGTATAGAGTGAGAAAACAAGAGATATGGAAGAAGGGAGGGAGAGAAGATCGGCAGCAAGGTCATATACATGCTCATTCCATTATTCTTAACCCTTTATAGGGTGAAGGACCATATTTGGTAACTTGAATGGACGTCCAAATGGCAAATGGCTCTGCCTCTCAATGATAAAAAAAAAAAAAAATTGTTGTAATATAAATAAATCTTTTAATGTCCCAATGTCCTCAAATAACACATTAGGGATAAAATTTTGAGTTTCAAAGTATTTTAACCCATTACTGCCATTTTTTTTTTCTGAAAACTTTCATGTATTTCTATTAATTTACATCCAAATAGGAACAAAAAGATCTACTTTCAAGAAATATGACTGTTAATTTTTCTGAAATTTCAATTTTTAGTCAAAGTCCCAAATGGGGATCATGGCACATGCCATCTATTTTTTTATGCCATTCAATATATGATGCCCAAATGGGGACACGGAAGCTAACGGGTTAATTTGTGCCCTTATAAAGGATTAAAGGAAACACTGCCTCAGTTGCATGTAAAAGAATTTGTTTCGATTTATTATAGACTTAAAATTAGGGATTACTTATAAGCAATCTATTAGTGTGTCATCCTGTCATAACTAATATCACCTTGTGGGGTTTTTTTTTCCATGGGATGTCAAAATTAATTGCTTTTAATTACCGGTAAGTCTCAGGACATTCTAGCTGTCCTGATCTGACGGCTTACACGCGCCATAATTAGTTGCTGTTTGGAAGCTTTGGGAAATGCAGGGCATGCCTTGAAATCAAGAGCATCCCAGCGGTGTCAGTGAACTTTTGTTATGTGGCTGTTTACGTTTCACAGTGTATTCCACGCAGAGTTTTACTGATCGTGAGTGGTTTTAAGGGCATGCTTTAGGATGCGCATAAACATTTACGCTAACCGAATCCCCTCAATGGCATCGCCAGTCATCGTGGAGAAAAGTGTGAGTGTAAGCGAGTTTATTGGGAGCTGTATTTACAGGCACGGTGATCCGAGCTTTAGTGTCCTATTTCCCCTCAGGTGCCAGAATGGCTGCGTGACTCTAATTAGTGAGTCGTAACATTTCACTGGTGGCCAGCTTGTGTCTGCCTCTTCGGGTACGTGAGCTATTGCGCTATTGATTTTGGCTTTTAACAGGAGACAGACAGGAACGCTCCTCTGTGGGATGTTTGCCACGTCATTTTGACCTCATAGATTTGGCATCAAATCGTAATGCTTTCCTTTTTTTTCCACAACCACAAATAAAAAGAAGTTGGGTAAATCCTAAACTAGCACCACTTTTTTTTTTTTTTTTTTTTAGAATGATCGCCTGAAGGAACCTCAGGTCAGTTAATCAATCACACTTGTCACTTCCTCGCTCTTGGCTTAAGGGAAAGAGAGATTGGGCCTTCTCTGTTGCTGCCCCTAGGCTATGGAAGTCTTTGGCGCTTAACATTCAGACCTCACAGCGTTCACCTTATCACGGGTACATCACACTTTTAAACCCTGGGATGCCACAGCTATCCATAGCTTTGAACAAAGGTAGCAAGTATGGCTGAGCCGTCTTGGTGAGAGTAGTGACATGTAGCATTTGGGATCTCAAGCATGCCAAGGACGGTGCGTTCGTCTCGGGGTTTGCTCCACTGCCTTGTGAGGCAGCATAAACAGCAATGTAAAAAGATGGCTGGCTTCATGTGTTTTGGAGAACGCATGTTAGCACTCACCCTCCCCGACAGGTAGCTGCCATATAATAGGCGGAGAGCTGGCAGGTGAGTGGGAATTGACAGGTGAGCAAATTGTGAAGAAAATGAGGAAAAATTAGACATTTAGTCAATGGAAGTAGTTATATATCGATGTGCTAAATAAGTACTTTTGATTTGATTTGCACAAAGCAAAAGAACCGAGACAGAAAGAGTGAAAGACATGATGCCAGGCTATTACAGGAGAACAAACAGCTAGGTAATTAGACCATCTACTACACTTAAGAATCAGCTCTCTTGACGTAAATAGCTGCAACAAGATGTGTACAGGTTATACTGTCAGAACAAAAGGTACTGTACTGTTGTATACAGTTCCCCAGAGTACACAATGTGTAATGTTTAGAATGTAAATATAGCCTCCAAGACACCATAGTCGTCCCTTATGCCCACCATGTTGACATTTGGAGTTTTCATGGTGAGACGTATAAACTTTAAGGTAATATAAATCGACAGGCTTTTGTGCTTCTTCAGAGCACTCGTACTAATTCTCAGAGTGTATGAAGTTAAAAGTCAGTCTTTCATTGGACGCGTATAATATTTTCAGTTGCCATTTTAATTCGAACGTGCCCCTCTGCCTATTCTTGCAGTTATCCAAGCAGCTAATCATGTGGCACAGCACAATGCATTAAAACATCATCAGGTCTTTTTCCAGTCCTCAGCTGTCCAATTTGGGTGACCCTTGGTCCACTCGTAGCTTCAGATTCCGCTTCTTGGCTGACCTGAGAGCAACCTGATGTGGTCTTCTGTTGGTGTAGTCAAGGTTCAACGTGTCGTGTATTACTAGATGCTTTTCTGCGTATTGCAGTTGTCAAGAGTGATCATTTGAGTTACACTTACACTTCTTGTCAGCTTGAACCAGTCTGCCCGTTCTCCTCTGACCTCGGTTTCCCGAGAGTGCTTTACCAGTTAATGCTGTAAATAGTAGAAAAGTTAGAGAAGCCGAAAAACTTTGTTTGGTTATCATTAATAATGTAGCCACAGACCATTGTGCTAAGCACTAAGGGGCCATTTCTGCAATTTCTGCAGTGCAGCCATCGAACATCATCTCCTCAGGCCAAAATAACCACAGCTAATAAAAAGGGCAACAGTTCCTGCTGAAAATATCGGAAAAGCACAGCCGATTGTTTTGTTCTTACGGTACACTGAGGACATTTGGATTTTAGATCAGGTGATGAATATGAGATGAAAGATCGGAGTTTCGGCTTATGTTTCCTGGTATTTACATCTATTTATGGTAAATAACTTGGTACATGGTACATTTGGTTTGAATCCACGCTCCCCCAGGGATCAGAAATATTGGAACACGTGACTGACGGGCATTTGTTGTTGCCCAGGTGTGGCCTGTTAGATTGAATGTTTAAGAAATGAATAGGTTTAAATGTCTACTCTTGGCCTGAGTCTTGGGTTTCACCTGTGCATTTGCCGTTAAAAAGGATAAAGCAACATGGAGACCAGAGAGCTGCCTGTGAGAGAAATGTAAGCCATTTTGAAGCTGAAAAAAAGAAAATCAAGCAGAGCCATTGCACAAACATTGGGCATATACAGTACAACAATTTGGAATGTCCTGAATAAGAAAGAAACCACTGGTGTGCTAACAACCAGAAATCGAACAGGTCGGCCAACGAAAAAACCAACGGCAGGTGATTCTCACAGAAGCACTGTGAAGAAACCTGGAAACAGTCATCGGTAACATCACGAACAACCTCTACAGGGCACAGGGGAAAGTCTTACAATCCACTGTTTGTAGAAATCTCTGGGAGCAGAACTGTAGAGGCCATACTACAGGATACAAACCACTCATCAGCAGTGAGAAACAGAAATACAGATTGGAATTCAGTAAGAAATGTCAAGCGTAGGCACAAAAGCTGTGGAGGAAAGATTAAGCTCTACCAAAGTGATGGAAAGGCCAAAGTATGATCTATTTATGATCAAAACCATACAAGATCATGGCTCAAGCATGGTGGAGATAGTCTAAACTTTCTTTACTGATCACTAATCCCTAATTTTTATGGATGATGTAACTCATGATGGATTCAGAATGAATTCAAAAGTTTACAGAAGCATTCTGTCTTTCAATTTAGAAAGGATTCATCCCATCTAATTGGGAGGAACTTCAGCACGCAGCAAGAAAATGACCCAAAACACACTGCCAACACAACAAAGGCTTCATCAGGGGGAAAAAGTGGAAGGTTTTAGACTGGCCAAGTTAATCACCAGACCCTAACACGACTGGGCAACGTGTCACCTCCTGAAGAGGAGACTCAAGATACTTGGAAAAGTATCACAAAAGAAGAATACAACAGATTGTCGATGCCAATGGGTCATCAGTTTGATGCAGTTATCGCAAGCCAGAGTCATACAACCAAATATTTACTCGTAACGACTTTAGGAATGTCTGTTCCAATACTTCTGCTCACCTAAAGATTAGGTGGTTTGCCACCAAAGGTGCCATGTTACTTAACACGTCTAGATGTAATGAAATGAATGAAAGCTGAAATTATGATCAGATCTTGCATATTCATCTTTTAATCTTAACCTGTTTACAGTAACTGTTAAACCAATCGCCTTTAATGTACAGCAAAATACTATATAGCGTTCTTCCCTCACGAAATTGACCTTCCTGTACCAATACTTTTGGGAGGCTGTTCGAGAACCGTGGCCGTTCTGAAAAATCAGGAAATAATACAAGGTGAAGTGTATTTGAAAATATCTCATTGTTTTTTAATCAGTCTGCGCGAACTTCCCCAGCCCTCTGCACTCGGTGGCCATCTCTGCCCTTGAAGGTGGTTTTAACTGAAGGACGAAGTCCAAGAAAAGTCAGCAGAGCCGAAGACTCTGAATTGTGCCATAGAGCACTCGCTAGTAATTAAATAAACACTGACTTCTTGTCTGTGTACAATGACTTCAGAAAGCCCAAAGGCAGTGATTTGTCTGGCCTTCAAAATGTAAAAAAAAAACCAAAAAAAAAAACCACACAACCAAACCCTAGCTAGACATGGTTAAAGATTAAGCACATCTGATTCCTTTCCTAAGGTGGCCTTTGGAGATCTTGAAAGGTTAGCAAAAAAAAAAAAAAAAAAAAAAAGTCACTTTTAATGGTGCGTGCTCATTAGAGCTTTTCACAATGATAAGATTTAACACTGCTAGGCTTTTGTGCTCTCAAAGGAAAGCCACAGTGTATGGTGTCTGCAGGGTTATTATATCTAACCGTTTCTTAAAATGAACTCTCAGCAATTAACCTAAGATACAGCAGGGAGTGACTCATTCCTGAAGAAGTTGTCTTTTTCTTCTTTTCCCTACTCAGCCATTTCTCGGTTGTTGTTGGGTTTTTTTTCCCCCTCCACCAGCTTTTTGAAATGCAAGAAAGGCCACTGAAAGTTCTGTGTTTGAAGACTTACATAAGCTGGTGCGATTGCTTTAACTTCTGAACTGCCAGAAGTGGCAAAAGCATTGTTAGCTTTAGTGCTAAGCAAAATCCACTTGTGCTCTCTGAAGTGGAAGATTAGCTCTTGAATCCTTGTCTCAGTAGCTGGAATGTTTTTCACTTGCTGCTGCCCCTTGACCAGCCAGGACTGGTGTGTGTATATCCGTGTTCTCAACTAGTGAACTTTTCCCCATTACGTCGAGTACTTAAACAAACGCTCGTAGGATTATTTTTGCAGGAGCCCACTTCCTTTTCCAGGAAACCATTTCACTTGATGTTCCCACCACAACCCTTAAGATAAGAACATTTTAGAATAATTTGTTTAACTTGCTGATTAGGAAGAAAAAATATACTAAAGACTTTTCAAAAGGCGTTTTCACACTAGAGTTATTCCGATGGACACACCGCTGCTTGCAAGTCGGTATGTTTTTCTGCAATGTGTTGTGTGTGTGTGTATATGTATGTATATATATACTGTATATATAAATATATAAATTTAAGCATTCATTTATTTTTTTATTTAAATGGGGGCAGTCTGGAAAAATAATCACAGGTCCAAATGGACAAAGTGATCTGGTGGTTTGCGTTGAGTAACTCTGGTGGGGGTTTGATATCCACATTGGGGCATCCATTAAAACGATTAGTCAAAAAAAAAAAAAAAAAAAAAATCAGCAATTGATACTAAAAGCATTAATTCAGAGACCGTATGTGGTTTGACATGTAGTAAACAGTTGGTGTTCCCACACAAGGAATTAGCATAAAGTGAGAATTGACCAAGAATTGGCCTCTGAATGTTAGCAATGGATCTCACAAAAAGTTGGAGTGGCGATGGATGTGATGTATAGAATCGAGTACTTGATCCAGGGGCTGGAAGGAATTCTTCTATGCAATAACAAACCTGTGATATTAATGCCCTAACGCCAACGAGTGCAGGAATCGATCCTCGGTGCAGAGTCAAGAATTCGGTCCAAGTTTGGAAACATCCTCCGCCTCCCTGACTGCACCTGTATTCATTGCTTGTTCTTTGTGTGTGATTAAAAAGAAAGCAGGGAGCTAGCCAAAGGAAAGTAGAGCGTCGCAGTGCTTCTGACCGCAATTACATTCCAGCGGAGTAAGCCGAGCTCCGAGTGGTGGTGCGAGAAGACGAGGTGAAGCCCTTTAATGGTAGTAATAAAGGTGTTCAGCCTTTTGGTTCAATACTGCCAGCAGTTAAAATGCCTTTAATGTATCTAATGCAATTTTCAGGCAGAAGGAAGGGACTGACGTGTTTGGTGTAGCAGAGGTGCCAGTGCAGCTGTGTATAAGGTGAAGGAGAGTTGCTGAGCCAAGAAAGAGAGGCAAAGCTCTCAGATGACAGCGACACACTTTCTCTCTCTCTCTCGCTCTCCTTTTAGTTGCCTGTGTGTATCGAGCGACACAGGCAAGCTCTTGATTAGGCTGTAATGGGATCTGTGCGTTTAGCACATTTGCCGTTAGCTGGCAAGCTGCTCCAAGCCAGAGCTGTCATTAACGGTCTGGGCCAATGCGAGCGTCTCTCTGGGGGGTCATGACCCAGATCCCTCCCCATCGGGCCTACTGCTGTGTGTGTGTGGTATAAGGCTTAAGTCTAAAGCCTGTTATTCACAGCACAAAGTACTTCAACTGCTGCCACCTTTTTTTTTTTTTTTTTCTTTTTTTTTTTTTTTAAGTCATCAGCTGGTTCAGTACCCAAGGTTCTAGCTGTTTTTAGTACCTGTTCATGACTAGTTACAGCAGAAGTGAGAGGTGGTTGTTTTACGTGTGGCATGCAACACCATGTACACAGATATCGAATCGAAGAAAAGAAAAAGAAAAGAAACGATCTGTTGGTGCTGTTTGTTCCCTCAAGAGCAACACCGGGACGTTGTTTAATTCTCGGCCGTGTGTTTTTAAACCTTTACGTTTAAAGTACCAATATCAGCATAAGCAACAGGGTTTTTTTTGTTTTTTTGTTTTTTTTTAAGGAGCGCAATTGAGCAGAAATACTTTCGTTTTCTGACCACATGGAGTGCGACTTAATGGAGGTTTTTACCGCATCAGTAACATTCTCCCAGGGTTGTTGTCAACTCATCATTCTCATCAACAGTGCGTCGAAATGAAAATCATTTCAATGTTGTCGCCGTAAATTATTTCCCTTTTATCAACAAGCTGTTTAACCAGACAACCAATTGGACGAAAAAACAATGTTAATCCAAGCGCTCGTTTTCGTTGGGGGTTTTTTGGGTTTTGTTTTGGGGTTTTTTTGCATGTAAAACAGTGGCCTGTAATGGTAATGATTACACTGCCATTGTGATTATTCTTAGGTGTTTAAGAAAGGGGGAAAAAAAGAACATAAACCCCATGTTCCATTAGTTCTTGTTTGGGTTCGTTCTTGTATTTGAACGTCAACGGCTAGTGATGCAACAACAGCAATAATAATAATAATAATAATAATAATAATAATAATAATAATGCAGAAACGAGATGAATAAAGAGGAGGAGATCTAGTGGACAAAGATGGAGAATCTTGTTGGAGAATGAGCAGATATAAACAAAAAATAGTGTTTGTGAGAAAACTGAATGTAGATAAGGTACAGAAGAAGAAAACAGCTAGAGAAAGAGGACAAGAGAGCGAGAGAGGGAGAGATAGAAATGTAGTATTTGGATCTTCTCATTAATCTTGCTAAAGGGAGGAGAGGAAACAGCAGCAACGGCAGCACAGTATGTGGCCTTACTAATGCAGCCAGCATGTCCTGAAGCCTCTTGGTGACTGTGTGTGTGTGTGTGTGTGTGTGTGTGTGTGTGTGTGTGTGCGCGCGCACGCATGCTCTAAACCCCCTGCTGTCCCATATCATCTCCTATCTATAGATCTGATGCTCATGTGAAGATATAGGAACTTATCATTGTACTGTGTGTGTTTGTGTGTGTGTGTGTGTGTGTGTGTGTGTTTGTGTGCACACACTTAATCAGGAAAATCAAGTGAGTCCGCCTCCACCTGTAATTAACTCTGTCTTTATGGAGCACTGTTGCGCAGATGTAAAAGCATCCTGTGCGGTGCACTGAAGTAAACAGTGTATTTTAATCTGATTGGCTGATGATTGTGTGATTTCACACAGCTTTTGCAGGATGTTTCCCGACGGCCAAATGAGTTACGCGAAGAAATAACAATACCAGAATAGAACGTGTTACATTACGCACATGGTGAAATGCTCAGACATCAGCGCTTTTCTCTCGTCCGCCACGCAGCTCTCGGCTAAACCGGCTGGTAAGAAATGGATTTTTTTTTTTTTGATCCGCTCCTAAACGCGCCTCAGCCTGTGTGTTGCAGGAGATAAGTTTAAGCAGGTGAGCAGAAGAGATAGCATATGCTGACTACGCCGTCTCTCCAGCTCTCCGCCGGCGTGTGGGCTTAGCCGCCGCAGCAAGACACTGGCTTAATGCGAGGTGGAGACGCTGTTAGTCATGAACTAAAGTTAGAGACATCTAAAATAAAAGTTAAAAACGGGCATGGTAATATATGGGTGTTTTTTTTTTTTTTTTTTTTTTCTCTCTCTTTTTTGTTTATGGAAAACCCAGATGTGCATAAAAAGTGCGCACATGCAGAGCTAGCTTTATTTACTACAGTTAATATTGTGTATGCCATATTCTCACTTGTATTAAAGTCCTTTTCTTCAGTGCTTCAGTGCTGCCTCAAATTAATCGAGACTTTAATTGAGTCGTCTTACTGTGGAATAAGATAATGACTCTTATGTACATTAAAGAGCAAAGAATAGTGCAGCATAAAAGCATCCTTGCCCTTTTGAAGCTCGTTTTTTTTTTCTCTCGCTCTCTCCAGTATTTTTATTTATAGCCCAGCACTGTTGAATCGTCGAATCTTATTTTCTGTACCAGCAGCTCTGATGATAGTTCCAGCTCCAAGCTTTAATATCCTGTCTTGTTGTTAACGTGTTGTTTCTGTAGTAACAACTTGCACAGGAACGTGTAAGGTGGACTCTCTGCATTAAAAATAAATAAATAAATAAATAAGCGTCAAATTGTTGATATATTTTTATTAAGGGGTTTTCAAGGTGAAAGCGCTTTGTAACAGTCAGAGTTGAAGTTTATGAAGAAGGGGAAGTCTTCAAGATGGAGGGCTTTGTGTGTTCACAGTGGAAAAGAGCTGGTGAAGGAAGGACTGTTTACAGCTGCTGTAATGCAAGTGATGACGGGAATGATGAGGGATGACGGGAATGATGAGGGATAACGGGAATGGATGATGCATCTAATTCTTGGTTCCATGTCAACATAGATGAAACATTTGTTGTTACGATTTATCATTTCAAATACATTCGGATAAACAGCCATCAAAATTGAAGAAAAATGTGACACTGTCAGTATCACATGTAACAGATTGCAAAGTTAAGCAAACGAACAGCTTGTGTATTGTTGACAAATAGACTGAAATAGAAAACGAGCTGTTTGGACATTACCAAGGCCAGAGTTCATCAGTGATGCGTAACACAATGCACATCTGTTTGCGCAGAATATGTGAAAACCAGCGAACTCATGGCAACCCTCACTAGTCGAGAACATCTACCTGCGATTAATGTACAGTAAATTAGACAATGTGGAACAGGAAAATGGATAACTGTGAGCATGAATGTAGGGCTAGTTTTAAACTCGGATACCATAGCAACCAGCAGTACACTCAAAAATAGCCACTAATGACTACTGTATTGCAAATTAGAAGAGGAAAAGAAACAGTGTGAATGCTTCAGACTGTTAACAGAATTTATCACTGTGTCACTCTGAAACAGGGAGAAACCTTGTCCTCTTCCTTGAGTGACTGAGTTTCCCTTTGAAATGGTTCTTCTTGATGCTGTGGCCATCAGATGCCAAACGAAGGAAGTAAGGATGAAAAACCAAACTGTGTTGGAAAATGGAAGGATTGAATACCATGATGTTTCAGTACTGATTACGTTACAGTACTGGTTGGTGTGTTACAGTACTGGTTGGTGTGTTACAGTACAGGTTGGTGTATTAGAGTACTGGTTGGTGTATTAGAGTACTGGTTGGTGTGTTACAGTACTGATTGGTGTGTTAGAGTACAGGTTGGTGTGTTAGAGTACAGGTTGGTGTGTTAGAGTACAGGTTGGTGTGTTACAGTACTGGTTGGTGTGTTACAGTACTGGTTGGTGTGTTACAGTACTGATTGGTGTGTTACAGTACTGATTGGGGTATTAAAGTACTGGTTGGTGTATTACAGTACTGGTTGGTGTATTACAGTACTGGTTGGGGTATTAAAGTACTGATTGGTGTGTTACAGCACTGGTTGGTGTGTTACAGTACAGGTTGGTGTGTTACAGCACTGGTTGGTGTGTTAGAGTACTGGTTTGTATATTAGAGTACTGGTTGGTGTGTTACAGTACTGATTGGTGTGTTACAGTACTGATTGGTGTGTTACAGTACTGGTTGGTGTATTAGAGTGCTGGTTGGTGTATTAGAGTACTGAGTGGTGTATTGAGTACTGGTTGGTGTGTTACAGTACTGATTGGTGTGTTACAGTACTGGTTGGTGTATTAGAGTGCTGGTTGGTGTATTAAAGTACTGATTGGTGTATTAGAGTACTGATTGGTGTATTAGAGTACTGATTGGTGTGTTACAGTACTGGTTGGTGTATTAGAGTACTGATTGGTGTGTTACAGCACTGGTTGGTGTATTAGAGTACTGGTTGGTGTGTTATAGTACTGATTAGTGTATTAGTGCTGGTTGGTGTATTTGAGTACTTATTGGTGTATTAGAGCAGTGTTTTTCAACCATTGTGCCGTGTGTGCCGTGAGAGGTAGTCAGGTGTGCCACGTGAAAATGCCAAACCCCCCCGCAACATTTCAACGTTGGGAAACACTGTATTAGAGTGCTGGTTGGTGTATTAGAGTATGGATTGATCTATTAGTGCTGGTTGGTGTATTTAGAGTACTGGTTGGTGTGTTAGAGTACTGGTTGGTGTATTACAGTACTGATTGGTGTGTTACCGTACTGGTTTGTGTATTAGAGTACTGATTGGTGTGTTACCGTACTGGTTTGTGTATTAGAGTACTGGTTGGTGTGTTACAGCACTGGTTGGTGTGTTACAGTACTGGTTGGTGTATTAGAGTACTGGTTGGTGTGTTACCGTACTGGTTTGTGTATTAGAGTACTGGTTGGTGTGTTACAGCACTGGTTGGTGTGTTACAGTACTGGTTTGTGTATTAGAGTACTGGTTGGTGTGTTACAGCACTGGTTGGTGTGTTACAGTACTGGTTGGTGTATTTAGAGTACTGGTTGGTGTGTTAGAGTACTGGTTGGTGTATTACAGTACTGATTGGTGTGTTACCGTACTGGTTTGTGTATTAGAGTACTGATTGGTGTGTTACCGTACTGGTTTGTGTATTAGAGTACTGGTTGGTGTGTTACAGCACTGGTTGGTGTGTTACAGTACTGGTT
>JAQMCW010000016.1:13477979-13488805 GCA_030068335.1 Chrysichthys cranchii | reverse complement strand
GATTGGTATATTACAGCACTGGTTGGTGTATTAGAGTACTGATTGGTATATTACAGTACTGGTTGGTGTATTAGAGTGCTGGTTGGTGTATTACAGTACTGATTGGTGTATTAGAGTGCTGGTTGGTGTATTACAGTACTGATTGGTGTATTAGAGTACTGATTGGTGTGTTACAGTACTGATTGGTGTATTAGAGTACTGGTTGGTGTGTTACAGTACTGGTTGGTGTATTACAGCACTGGTTGGTGTATTAGAGTACTGATTGGTATATTACAGCACTGGTTGGTGTATTAGAGTACTGATTGGTATATTACAGTACTGGTTGGTGTATTAGAGTACTGATTGGTATATTACAGTACTGGTTGGTGTATTACAGCACCAACTGACGTCATTTTAACATGATGTTTTCATTAGCGAAGGAGCCAGAATGGTGCGGTGTGAAACACTTCTCAGTTTGTAGGTGCACTCCAGAGTGAACCTCCACTTCCTCTCTCATTCAGTATTTTTTCAGTGCAGTTGTATTCCTCCTCTGTCATGCCAGTGTTTCATTCGGCATGTGTCAGTGTGATGCTTTCCCTGTGTATAAGGGATCCTCCTACGTGCTTCTCAATCACACTAAGTCCTACAGGTGGCGTGTGCATATTGAGCGTGGGCTTTGGAGCTGCAGATGAGAGAGGAAAGAGGATCAGGCTTCTGGTCTTCACCATACAAGTCTGGCTTAACGCTTGATTAGCCATCTTGACTCAACACATTCATTTCCTTTCACACTCTATCATAGAACGAGTAATGATTCTGAAAAAAAATCCACTTTTTATTCACTGTTAGCCTCATTAGCAGTTTTATCACTAGCTCGTACATTCCTCTGGTCTGGCTTAAATAACTGTGGAATATAAGGTAATGGTGCCACACAAACCTGCCACCTGTTATTCACTGTTAGCCACTATAATAAATATCAGTAATGAAGCTGGGGGGGGGATCTATGGCAGTGATTAACGAAGAAGGAACGGAAAGTTTAGCGCATCACTACGTTCCTCTTCATGGATCTCCAGAAAAGCACGATGATGGAGGAGGATCTCTGGAGGAACCTCAGTACGTTCAGAAGCTACAACTCTATAGAGTAACATTCTGAAGATCCACAACATGGTGCTACAGAATGAAGTTTGTGTTCGTCAGCTCTCCCACTGCAGAACCACGCTCCAACAGTGTGTATCACACACTCGTCAGGCCAGCTTGGATGCATTTTTTATGACAGGCCGCTTTGACAGCAGAAATGTGGAGAAAGAGAGGCGGCTTTGGAGGCTGATGGCCCAGGGGAGACAGACTGCCCACATCTAGAGACTAGTGGAGGAGTGCGACTGTACCACATCAGAGAACGCTAAAGGGGGGGACTGTACCACTTCAGAGAACAACATTTACGTGCCTCAGGCATTTCTGTTTTCTGTGTTTCAGTTTTGTTTTTGTGTTGTTGTTGTTGGGTTTTTTTTGTGAATATTCTTTCTCTGTCTCTCTCCATCACCCAGTCTGTATTCTCACTACTCATTCTCATTCTCATCATCTCTCTTTTTGTACCAGTCTTTCGTGCTGTCTCTCAATCTCTCTGTCTTTCAGCCTCTCTCTGTTCCTTTGTCACTCCCCAGGCCATATCACTCTTCTTTGGTTTCTGTGATTTGAGGCACTGCTCGTCCTGTGTGAAAGGATCAAAGTGGTGCCGGCTGTTCGATTCTCAGTCCTCTGCTCCCCACAGCCGTCTTCCCTCTGTCTTCAGCCTTCTTTAACTCGACTCTTTCTCACGAGAGCACGGCAGCTCACATGGGAGAAAAGCAAAGATGTACATGTACACGCACGTCACTCTTGCTGCTGCTGACGTAGACAGAAGGAAGAAAGGAAAAGCAGAAGGAGGAAAAGTTGAGGCAAAGAGGGGGGAAAGTGGGAATCAAAGAAGAAGGAAAAAGGAAGCAAAGAGGAGAGAAAAGGGAAGCAATGGGGAAAGGGAAGGGAAGTACAGAGGAAAGGAAAGAAAATCAAAGAGGGAAGGGAAGTAAAGAGGAAAGGAAAGGTGAAGCAAAGACGAAATAAAAGGGAAGCGAAGAGGAGAGAAAAGGGAAGCAACGTGGAAAGGGAATGGAAGTAAAGAGGAAAGGAAGGTAAGTACAGAGGAAAGAAAAGGTGAATCAAAGAAGAAATAAAAGGAAAGCAAAGAGGAGAGAAAAGGGAAGCAACGTGGAAAGGGAATGGAAGTAAAGAGAAAAGGGAAGAATACAAAAAGGAAAAGCTCGGAAATAAAGTGAGAAAGAAAAAGGTAAGAAATGCTAAGAAGGAAAAACAAGAAAAAAGGGAGAGTAAAAATAAGTAAAATGGGAAAGGAAGAAACAAGGAAAGAAAAAGCACAAACGAAGTAAACCAAAACAATAGAAAGAAATTCTCAAAAGAAGTAAACTAAGAAGGAAAGAATTTAGGGGGGGGCAGAAAGGAAGAAAGAAAATTCCTAAACTAAAAAAATCCAGGAAAGAAAGAAAGCATTTCGGACAGAAAGTATGAAAAAAGACCCAACAAAGAAAGTAAAAAAGAGATCAACAAAGAAAAACAGGGAAAAAAGATGGGGGGAGGGGGGATTAGCAAAGAAAGAAACCAGGAACGCGATGCAGCTAGGGAGACTACATAAGGAAAGAAAAAGGAAAGAAGCCAGAAAGGATGAGTGTGGTCAGCAGCAGCTGAACGGGGCAGATCCTGCATGGAGAAAGAGAGGAAATGTCGAAGTGGAGGGAAAGCGCCTGAAGCTCTTTGTTACTCTGGCGAGTCAGACCTTTGCTAATTAGTTATTAGATTGCAAAGATGTGCAGGAACAAGGCCCTAATTAGGTTAGTGGCTTCTAAAATGAAAGGTCTTAATGCACTAGTGCTGTTCGGCTCGTGACGATGAGCTAGCGTGGTTTCACCATCAGGACGCACCGAGATCTCTTTTCCTCCATTTATACTGATGCGGATCATTAGGCATTGTGACCCTTCAATTAGCACAAATGCCTTAATGCCAGGAGCTATTACTGTTACAAAGCCCTGCTATGGTCCAGCTGGTGTTATGACCCAGGTCCAGCCTTCCCCCTGCAGGTTGCATATTCCTTCATGTCATTTCCTCCAGTACTATGCTCAAATAATTACAGCACACTAATACACACGAATATAAGCTTGAAAATGAGGTGGATGTGTGGTTTACGTGTTTATCACTGATACTCGGTGGGAAGAAGGGACAAATGTGTGGAATAACATTACGATCAGGCGGACAATTAGCCGTTAAGTGGGCTAGTATGTTTTAGCCTTAAGTATTTTGTTTACTTGATGTCAACATGAGGTGGTGATAAAGTGACAGTAAATAGATTTTTTTTGTATTCATCTTATGATGGATTAGCATCTATGATAAAAAAAAAAAAAAAATTAAAAAAGGATTTCGTTTTGTTTTGAAAAACAAGCTTGCGTCTAGAATAACGTTTGCTAACTCGCTAGGACTGTATCGCTAGTCAGCTGGATGCTTTAAAGTGAATGAGTTCAGATGGAATGAGGAGTTTTAGCTTCCCTAATGAGGTTTCTTTGTTAAAATATACTAAAGTCACTCAATCAAGTCCTGCACTTATACAAGGTTTGTACAATTAGAAGCTTCTTGGCTTAGAAATGTAGCTACTTAGCCAGATTGAACTTAGATTGTGATATCTATTGAACTGAGGGGGGAGGGAGGGGGGGCTTTATGAAAGCCGTCCAATTCCTACATACCGTCAGGGGTAGACGAGGAAACTGATCTTTGATGAGCATAAAAAGTTATCTTGAATTCATCCATGGTGACTTTTACACAGCATTTTAAACACAGTGCATTTCAGGGGGGGGGGGGAAAGGTACCTGCACAGTGCCTTTGAGGACAGCCGCCTCAGGGTCGGAGATTGAAACGCACAAGTGGTGTGTGAGGCTGGGAGGCTAAGTGGCTATCGATTTCCTCATGCAAGGAAAGGAAACAGGCCGCTTTCTTAGCATGGCTTAGCATGCAGTGCTGGTCAGCTGGTAATTGGCTTTTAAAGCAGAAATGTCTTCGGTCGGTGCATTTTTAATGGCCTTTTTGTGCTAGAAAGCCCAATTTTACACACACACGCACACACCACTTTTATTTATTTATTTATTTATTTATATAGTATAACATTTCAGATTAGGAATGTTTCTAGGAGTGTGGGAAGCGAATGGGTTTGTGCATGTGTTGTGTTTTCTGTCACCTGTATACCAAGACAGTTACATTACAGTACATTACAGTCATTTGGCAGATGCCCTTATCCAGACCGACTTACATTTCTGTCTCATTTATACAACTGAGTTTTTTTTTTTTTTAGGTTAAGGGCCTTGCTCACGGGCCCAACAGTGGCAGTATGGCAGTGCTTGGATTTGAACTCCCGACCTCCCGATCAGTAGCCCAGCGTCTTCACCCCCTGCAGTTGCCCATAGTTAACTGGGAGACAGACAATGGCTTCCTGTCCTCCTTGCTATCATTCATGTTTTCCCCATTTTTAATAAACTCTCAGATCAGTTAATGGATAAATTTCTTCATGCTTTCTGGCTTTGTAATATGAATCAAGTTGAACAGCGTACAGTAAGGCAACATCCCACCTGAACCTTGTTCTGCCAATATGGCCATATGGGAGTATCCCGGTAGCTGGCTTCTATCCCTGGTGTGTTCTAAAAGACAGTTGGTTGTGTAAAACACAATACAAGGGCTCTTGGTCAAGCCGTCGGTCCCCCTCTCCCCTCGGTCCTCCAGACTTGCCCGTACAGATGTGTAATTAGCGGACAGAGGAGGCCCGCGGTGCATGAAAGGCCACCGAGGAGCGTGGAGAAGTACTAATTAAGAAAGGCATTCCGACGATAGGAAATCCCTCTTGACTTTGTGTGTGTGTGTGTGTGTGTGCGTGTGTGTGTGCGTGTGTGTGCGCGTGTGTGTGTGCGTGCGTGGTGGATCTCCCACTGATGATCCTGGGAAAGAGCACTACATCAGCACTTGGAGGCATCTGATGGCCTCTGAAAGGATTTCATGCACGAACACACTCTAATCCTACTCCCCTTCATGCTACAGGCCTGGATACTCAGTGGAGCAACGTCAGAATACTTTACTTCCACACTCGCAGCCTCGCCAACTCACATACACACCTACAGAAATAAAAACCTCTTGCGGCCATAGTAGAATTTGCAGTCTCCTTGACGGATATTCATGACCGACGTGGGATTAAAAGATTGAAAGGCTCCGTTTTGGACCAGTTTAGCGGGATAAGGGTTTAGCGTGAGATGTTTACCTTTATGGTCAATATTTCATTCTTCTTCATGAATGCAGTTTGATTTCCTTGAAATAATGCAATTTATTAATTTATAATCTACCTTTCTTATCTAATTAACAAAGGTAATAAAAAAAACAACAAAAAAAAAACAAGCTGGCCAACCACATTATTAAAAGCCTGGTAAGAAAATACATAGTTTTTCCATTCATTTATCTTCCTTACTAGTTTTGTGGTGTACTTTATAGTCATGACCAGGAAGTATTTCTTGAAAAAGATCATGTCTACGATTTTCTATGCTGTAATATGCATCACTATGAATAATACTTCCTTTCAGAGGTCAACACATTTAACACAAACTCATTGAACCCAACACATTTCTGTTGCTGTTTAGATGCAAATACAGTAGTGGTGAACAGTATTCATTCTGAACATATGCATGCTTAATACTACTACTAATAATAATAATTTTTATTTTGCAAGGCCTTCTATAATCCAGGAACAGTGTACATAACGGTAGGACATAACATAAGAGCAATATATAGCTAAATATAATTTGGATGGGGTCAAATCAAATAAAAAGCAGCAAAATATATGTATACATTTTTAAAACTCGTAGATGGAAAAGAAAAAATTTTAATAAATAAATAATGATAAGACTGTACTATAATTGACCGTTTTTCTGTTTTAAAGAAACTTGGAAAGCAAGCTTTTTTAAAAGCACATTTAAACCTTTTTATTAAAACAAATCAAAGAAAAACATACCGAATAAGATGCCCATCTCATGTCCAGTGTGTCCGAATTTGAAATATGGGCAGTGTGAGCAGCTGGTATTTGGCCCGACATTGGCCCGTAACTCCTTCAATCTAGGGACTTCATTACAGCTTTATTTATTATTCTGCACCCCGTTAGCTAGTGTTCCCCCTGACCCCAACCCCTTATATGAGGACTTGGAGTTACTGATTAGTTTAACGTGTCTGAAATCAGAATCGTTTTGCGGCTCAGTGAGGAGATGAGGCTCATCTGGGCTATTGAGAAGCTGCATACAGCAAGAGAGACAAAAGGGCATGATGCGAGAACCCGTCCTGTACTGCCTAAAAAAATTTTCCAGTCTCTTCCTCATGCAGACATTCTAGGGTACTCACACGTAGCAGTGGTCTCATGTCTACAAATCACGAGTGTTTGTGCATCTCTGTGTCTGTGTCACTGCATATTAACAACCTTGAGGCTCGGCTGCGTGTCCTCATGCCTAGGAACTGACCTATTTTCCCAGCATGTCCTGCACGCGTCTCTCCACCCCAGAGCGGAGACTCCCAATTGATAAATGCAGGCACCGTGAAATGGAGTGGTGCAAAGACACAGGCGGCTCAAAATGATCCATATCGCTCACTATACACATACACACACGCACACACACACGGCGGTGGCCATTCCTAGTGCACTTCATCACTTTACTCATTTTGAACTCGCCCTGGATAAGACTTAATGAGCCACTCGTCAGATAGCCTGCTGAGATATGATGGAATGGTCTGTTGCATAGGTGCATACAGGTTCTGCTGATGAAACGGCGCCGCACGCGAGGAGGATTCGCTTTTGTGTGTCCAACGACTGATTAACACACACCCCTGCTTATTAGGAGTTTTATCATAGAGTTTGCCGGACTCCTGTAATGCCTACAACTACTATAAGAAAGAGCCATGAGTCATGAGCCATGATTCAGCACATTTGTGTTTAAAATAAAAACAGAAACAAAAAACACACACGCACGCGCGCACGTTCTTATTTGGAAAGTGATTAATCCTATAAATTATACTGTTGGCTAACGGTTTGACCAGTGAGGTGATTTTTTTTTTTCTTCTTTTTTTAATTTTCTATTTCCCCTTTTAACCTGTGCAAACACAAGCTAAGCCAGATCTGTTATCTCATTAAGCTCATTTGTCCAACGTCTCCTGATCCTATATTGCACATGCCAGCGCTAAGCAAACCGAGTTATTAATGAGCCATAAATGTTGCACCAATAAACAAAATCCGCCCAATTCAAATGAACATCCAGCCATTAATTACGGCAATCAAATCATTAGTATCGTTAATTTGTTTGGATGAAGTAAACAAACATTTTAAATGCTGAATTGATTTTAAATGCTGACGCTCCGATTTGGCTACTGCTAGGTGGCGTGCGTGTGTCGGATAAAGAGGCAGCGTTAGTAAAATCTGACAGGTAGGGGACTTCCTGTCAGGGTGAGCAGCCATGAGTGACCGTGCAGTGGCTTGCTGGTCTTCGAGGAGTGATTTGTGTTGAATGACCACAGCAGAAGAGTCTTGCCCTGCAGGAGATCCACTCAAGCAGGGCACTGGGAGAAGCTAATTAGCGGCTCTGTTTGTGTATGTGTGTGTATGTGTGTGCGAGTGAGAGAGAGAGAGAGGCTGGAGCCTGCTGTCTTCTGGAAATGGCTGTATGTGGCAGGTCCGTCTTATAATTCCCCGCCTATATGTATTGGAACGGTCAAGGCCAATTCTTTGTTTTTGCTGTACCCTGAAGACATTTGGGAGATATAAAAAAAAAAAAACTTAAATATGGAACAACAGATCATCATTTCAGCATTTATTTCCTGATATATTTACATCTAGATGTGTTGAATAACTTTAAATATCCACCCAGTTTTGAGATGAGCAAAAGTATAGGAACAGATAATCCTCAAGTCAATTAAAGTAAATAAGACTTAATATCTGCTTACATGTGTCTGGCTTGAAATAACCGCATCAAGCCTTCTTTCGTGAGGCTTTTCCAGGTTCTTTCAGTTGTTGTTTGTTGGGGGGGGGGTCTCCGCATCAGGAGGTGAAGTGCTGCTCAGTTGGTTTAAGGTCTGGTGATCAACTTGGCCAGTCTAAAACCTTCCACATTTTCCCCGTGATCAAGTCCTTTGTTGTGTTGGTAGGATGTTTTGGGTCGTTGTCTTGCTGCAAGTTGATGTTCTTCTCCATTAAATTGGATGCATTTCTCTTTAAATTAACAGACAGAATGTTTCTGTAGTCTTGTGATTATTATACTATTAACAGGATGAGGTTCGTCATCAGTAAAGATGATAATGAGCCCGCTGTAGAAGGAGCAGTGACATTACTTCCACCATGCTTGAGCCATGAGCTTGTATGTTTTGGATCATAAACAGATTTTCCACACATCGGCCTTTCCATCACTTTGGTAGAGGTTCATCTTGGTTCCACAACTCTCTGTATTTCTTTGCACATTCCAATCTCACCTTGCGATTCTTACTGCCGATAAGCCGTTTGCATCTTGGAGTGGTATGGCCTCTGTATTTTTGCTCCTGAAATCTTCTTCAAATGATGGATTGTGACTTCTTCACCCCTGCCATCAGGAGGTTGTTGGAGATGTCTGAGTGAGTGTTTTTAGGGTATTTTTCACAGTTCTTACAATTTCTTTCATCAACTGCTGTGTGGCTGACCTGCATGTCTGGTTGTTAGTACACCACTGATTTGTTTTGTTTTTCAAGTTGTTTTACTGGCTATGCCCAATGCTTGTGCAGTAGATTTTGCTTCTTTTCTCGGCTTCAAAATGGCTCATTTGTTCCCACAGAGAGCTCTCTGGTCTTTACGTAGCGTTATCGTTTTTAACAATAAATGCAGTCTTCACAGGAAAAACCTAGGGCTGTGGCCAAGAGGCGAAATTGAGAGCTATTAATTAAGCTATAAAAACCAAAAAAAAAAAAAAAAAACGGCGTAGCTCGGTGACCTTCCATACTATAGAAATAAAGCCAGAATTCTTCCGCCATGTTGTCAAATTTGAAGCCAGCAGAGACAAGAGTCGAAGTCCGGTCCACCTACTCATTCGGCAGGCCTGCCCCCTTCCCCCAATACCAAGGTCTAGCATGTTACTAAGGCCTTCAATGACGACATTCAAATATATCCACATCTTCATGCTATTGAGTAGAATACCGCTTATGGGGTAAATAAAAATGTGCAGATATCAGCATAGGGAAAACTATCTGTTTGAATAGGACAGTGTAGATGAGAAAAGTGACAAGGAACCAAGACTGTTTTGTCAATGAAACACATCGGGATGGGCGGTGTTGCACGTTATACTGCATCCAGCCAGCAGGGGCACTAGACTAACGATTGCTTCTCTTTTTAGTGATGTTATACTGTCCATGTATTTTCCACTCATTGGTTTAAACAATCAATCTAACAGGGTACACCTGGGTAAGAAGAAACCCCCGTCAGTCACATGGGTCAGTATTTTCGATCCTTTGAAAAATGGGTGGATTCATATAAGTGGTGGCATGATTTAAGTTGTTTAATCCAGTTCGATATAAATATCAGGTAATGGAAGCTGATATTCAGATCTGTAATCTGTTTTGATCTCAGACCCAAATGGGTGTATGCATGTACGCTGCAGGCCAGAAGTTTAAGCCCATACTTGGATCTTTTCTAAAATAAACGACACACTGCTTTGTCCATCTTTTATTACAAGAAAATATGATAAATGCTTAAAAAGAAATGTAACAGACTGGCTTTGAAATGTAATGTGACAATATCCATTGCAAGTGCAATTTCATTGAAGGTGTTATCCTAAATAATCACATGCCTTTATCACAGGAGCACAGATTGTCAGCAGGTTGTTAGACCTTGCGTCCAAGCCTTCCGGGCGCCTTTCCGAGCGTGCAAACAGTTCTGTCTTATTCGCTGGACGCTCATTTTGATCTTGTTGATCTAGCTCGTCCCATGCCAGCCAAGTATGAGGAAGGCCTGGAGACTGGGGAGCCCGAAAAAATACGTCTCAAAACCTTTTGCTTTTCTTTGGACTGGAAATCATTTTGATACAGTTTTGAAGAATGCTTGGGATCATTATCCTTTTAAGAATGAAATTTCCTCCAGTGATGCATAAAACAGAAGAAATAGTGTGATGTTGAAGACTTGGGTGATGGTCTGGGTTTTTTTTTTTCACAATCCCTAATTTGGATCAAGTCTCCCGATTCAAATCCTCCTCCCTCATCACACCCCCGTACCATCAGCGATCCACCTTCATGTTTCACTGTTGGAACAACACACTATGTTCTTGCACTTATCCTCCTCTGCCGCCTGACATAAACAAAAATTCTTACTTATCAATTGTGATCGAGGACATCAGACGATTGAAACAAAGACGAGATCGTGCATTAAACCACAATCAGCAGAGGCCCAGAGCCAATCAAGTGTTGACATTAGTAATTCCAACACAAAGTGAATGTCAGTGCGCTAAAGACAGACCTTATGTGTCTTCTTCAAAAGCAATACTTTCAGCCTGTATGGCTAAATAATGTTACTACAAGCTATAAAATATATAAAAACCTGTCAGTTACATTTGTTTCCAGTATTTCTAATATTTTCTTTTAATAAAAGTTCAACAAAGCGGTGTATAATTTATTTTTTTAATCTGAGCGTGGGCCTAAACTTCTGGCCTGTAGTGTGTGTGTGTGTGTGTGTGTGTGTGTGTGTGTGTGTGTGTGTGTGTGTGTGTGTGTGTGTGTGTGTGTGT